>JAUMJK010000606.1:0-257426 GCA_033558105.1 Coccyzus lansbergi | reverse complement strand
CCTAACTGAAGGCCACGCCCCTACCCCCACAGACCCGCCCCATTCCCACACACACTCATGAGCCTATTCATCACTACTCCCCCTCTGCTCCTTGGCCACGCCCCTCCCGATCCATGGCCACGCCCACTTCCAGCCCAGGTCACGCCCCCTCCCTTCCCCACGCCCGCAAGGTGGCGTCCGGGGTCCGCAGGGCGGGAGCTGGTGGCGAAGAGGCTGCTTGTCCAGGTGCGACGGGGAGAACGAATCCGCCTCTGCCTCCCGCCGCCAGGCAGACACACCTCGTGCACCCCGGGGTGACCCAGCCAGAGGCGAGGGGTTCCCCCCGTCCCCCATCGTGCCAGCCGCAGGGCTCCCTGGATCCTCACCTGTGCTCCCCTTGGGTAACATCAGATTTTTCTGCCTTCTTTTCCGAGCTCCGGAGCAGTAGCAGCACAGGAAGGACCCCGGGTACTAGCACCCAGATCAGACGCGCAGCTTTGTTAACAGAAAACCACAGAATGGTTTGTGTTGGAAGGGACCTTAAAGCCCATCCAGTTCCAACGCCCCTGCCATGGGCAGGGACAGCTCCCACCGAAACAGGCTGCTCAAAGCCTCATTCAACCTGTCCTTGAACACCTCCAGGGATGGAGCATCCACGACTCCTCTGGGCAACCTGTGCCAGTGACTCACCACCCTCACAGCAAACCATTTCTTCCCATGATCTCGCCTGAATCTCTGCTCTTTCAGCTTCAAACCATTCCCCCTCTCCCTTATCCCTGCACTCCCTGATCAAGAGCCCCTCCCCAGCTTTCCCGTAGCCTCTTTCAGTACTGGAAGGCTGCTCTAAGGTCTCCCAGAGCTCTCTGCAGGCTGAGCAACCCCAGCTCTCTCGGCCTGTCTTCGCATGGGAGGTGCTCCAGCTCTGTGATCATCTTCACGGCCTCTTCTGGACTCCAACAGATCCCTGTCTTTCCTGTGCTGAGGACTTCAGGACTGAATGAAGGACTCCAGAAAGGGTCTCACGTGTAGGGTGCAGATGGAGAGAATCCCCTCCCTCACCCTGCTGGTCACAATTCTAATGATGCAGCCCAGGACATGGTTGGCTTCCTGGGCTGCAAGTACTTTTTGCCAGCTCCTGTTGAGCTTCTAATCCACCAACCCTCACCCACAAGTCCTTCTCTTCAGGGCTGCTCTCGGTCCATTCTCCACCCAGCCTGTATCTCGATCTGTGCTTGGCATTGCCCCAACCGAGAGGCAGGACCTTGCACTTGTCATTGTTGAAGGCTTTGCTGAACATTGTAAAAAAAATGTTTAGCAAGCCAACTGGAACAGGAGACTTCCAAGGAATGGGAAAGGCTATTTGGCTTCATGCCTATTGTAAAACATGGTTTTCCACACAGACAGGCTGCAACCAAGAAAGGAGGGGGTGGCCTTTTCTCTCTTTTAGAGTTGAATTCAGGCAACAGGCCCAACAGCTGCAAGACAGTTTAGCAGCACTGTTCCCTAAAGGCACTCACTTTCCTGAACAAACAGGACCTTGTCCTCACTCTGGGACTTTGTGAGTGGTATTCTACAACCTCTCCTTCCAGCTCTGCTGGGAGGCTACTCCCATTCCTAGCAGTGCAGAAGGCTGAGGCACAGAGGAGTAAAATGGCATCCCCAAGGTCTGACAGGTAGTTAATTGAGTCTTCTGCATCCCAGATGTAGGACAAGCCCTAAAACACACTGGGTTTCCACTCTACCAGCCTCAGCAGACTGAAAAAATAAACTAACTAGATACCGGATGTTCAGGCAGATACAAAACAGCTACAGAGGAATAGAATCATAGAATCATAGAATCACCAAGTTGGAAAAGACCCACCGGATCATCAAGTCCAACCGTTCCTATCAATCACTAAACCATGCCCTTCAGTACTTCATCCACCTGTCCCTTAAACACCTTCAGGGGAAGTGAATCAACCACCTCGCTGGGCAGACGAGACAGATCGAGTGCCCAATGACCCTTTCTGTGATTTTTTTTCATAATGTCCAGCCTAAACCTCCCCTGGTGGAGCTTGAGGCCATTCCCTCTTGTCCTGTCCCCTGTCACTTGGGAGAAGAGGCCAGCACCCTAATAGAAGCAAGAGTGAAAAAGCTGCTGCTGCAGCTCATTCGTTACCAGTATTTATAGGCTAGCAATTTTGCATAGCCTGACCATTTCCACCCTCAAAGATGGTCACATCCCCAGGTCCTTCCATCCTAGAAAAAGCAGGGCTAGGCTCACTGCCATGAAAAAACATCCTGGGCCCCTAGACTGAGCCAGAAGAAAATTCTCCATCCAGAACTGTCTGTTTTGAAGCTGAAAAAGAATCATCTGTTCCTGCTTAGTTTAAAACCAGAAACTTGTTGCTGAAATCAGTTTTGTGGCTTTAATTTGCCATGTAGACAGTCCCTAGATAGAATCGTGTTAGGCTGGAAAACAGTCTCCATTTTCTCAACAAATTCTCAGTAAATGAATCAGGGCAGCTGCAACAGCAAAATACAAAGTGAAATATGGGCTCCTGCCTTTCCATCCAGCTCTGTGACTTGTCAGACACCTGCCAGAGGGATTCACCGCTGAGCGTGGCATTGGAAGCTTTACAGAAGTAGCTGCTGGAGGTAGTAGAGAAGGGGCTAATGAGAATGTTCAGTATCCATCCCTGCATCAAAGGGGCTGGAGAACAGACCCTATGAGGAGCGGCTGAGAGAGCTGGGGTTGTTTAGCCTGGAGAAGAGGAGGCTGAGAGAAGACCTCATTACTCTCTACAAGTATCTGAAAGGAGGTTGTAGAGAGGAGGGAGCTGGGCTCTTCTCCCAAGTGACAGGGGACAGGACAAGAGGGAATGGCCTCAAGCTCCGCCAGGGGAGATTTAGGCTGGAGATTAGGAGGAGGTTTTTCACACAGAGGGTCATTGGGCATTGGAATAGGTTGCCCAGGGAGGTGGTTGATTCACCTTCCCTGGAGGTGTTTAAGGCACGGGTGGATGAGGTCTTGAGGGACTTGGTTTAGTGTTAGATAGGAATGGTTGGACTAGAAGATCCGATGGGTCCCTTCCAACCTGGTTGTTCTGTGATTCTGTTCTGTGATCACAATCATAGCATTATGTACCTGGCATGCAGAGGGTGAAACACAATCTTCTTCATTTCTTAGTGCCTTAGTGCACTTACAAATGATCCATGCCACGTGGATTTCTTCCCTCCTCTGCCTGGCTCTGGGACAGCTGCATGTTCACTTTCTACTCAATGCAACTCATGTTCCCCACACATATATTCCATTTTCACTCCTTTTCTACTTGTGCCCAAGACAAGGAGATCAGTAGTTGACCCATCCATATCAACTAAAGGTAATTAGTATTTGTCACTAACTGTTCTCTGTTTGCACCACACAGAAAAATGAGTGTAGAGCTCAGGATTTACACAAGACATTGGGATTTACACCAGACATACATCTTACTGACATACAAATTCTAGTTTTTCATCTTTTTGAGTTGTTTCGCAGTGGCAGTTTTCTGGCAGTAACTTGTTTCCTGCGAGCTACTGTTTAGAGAAAAGCAGCAAAGCAAAACAGCAACTGGGACCACAAGATGACTCATCCTGATCTCGAACTCCTTTACCTTCCTTTGGTCTAAAATAATGAGGACAGGCAGAAGCAAGTCCAAAGAACTAAGGAAGTCCCAGGCCCATTAGGGGATGGAGGGATGGACTCCTACCATGCAAAGGCAACCCATCACACAGAGGAAGATAAATCCTTTAATGAAAATCTGAATGCAGAGATCATCAAAGAAATTGGTTTAGATCAAGGACAATAAATGTGTTTAAAGCGTGAATACAACAAAATGAAAGGAAAGGCTTAACATTAGACTGTAAAACATGCACTTCATCTCTAGACTTTCCCTTTTTAAAATTAACAAAACCATGGTCTGTGTATTCAGTGGGGGGAAAGGCACCATGACTGGGTCTCATAAAACCAACAGGATAAAAAAGCAAACACATTTACCTTTTGAAACAAACTGCAACAGGTAAAATAGACTCTGGATCTCTTGATAAAGCTACAAAGGCAACCTGGCAAAGAACACTCAGTTTGCTCAGGGACACCCAAAGGTTTCCAAGAGTCCCAACAATTTTTTAACAAATGAAGCAATTACTCATGAGTTTGTCCATGATGTCACTGTAAAGTATTCCATATATCATTGTCTCCTTTGCTGATCAGTGAAGATAAGCTCTTAAGACTGCAGGCCTGGGGTCTTGCACAAGCTCCCTTCTTCCTGGATCTTCGACCACGAGAGGCGGGGGCTGAGGTTGCCCACCCTGTCTGCAGCACAACAGCACCAAGTGTTCTCATTGAATACCCTGAGGGGCCCTCTGAGCAGATGGACATCCCAAGGACCACAGCTCAGCTGTGGGAACCAGTAATGAAGAGAGAGCAGCCCTAGTGGTACCAGATGGCACGTGGCACTCTAATCACATGCTGGTGATGTGATTTAAGCAAAGGTGCTTATAAGGCTCCAGAAGTTCACAGTGCAAGGCTTATCTGTAACTACAGTCTTGCCACACCATAGCTGCCATGGCTGTAGATTTAATGGGGTCAGTCTAACCTCTCTGGTAGCCATGGTCCCTAAGCCCATGCGAGTCAAGGCAACAGGGATGCAGGTGAGGGAGCGTGCATACCTCCCACTTTCCCTTAGCAGAGAAACTGTGTGGTGAACATACAAATGCATCAAAGCACATTGCTCCTCACATAGCTCATCTTTGTAAGACAGTTCAGATTGTTTACACCACATGTCTGTGACCACTAGGTCACATTTTAGCATGGAAATTTCAGGTGAACAGGACAAGAAAATTCTATATCCTTAACATAGGAAATGTTTTATTGACTAAAAGGAAAGTGTGTAACCTTGTTCAAAAGCAATTTTCCCTCCTCCACACTGTATTTCAGCTGTGTGGAGACAACTTGTAAACAAACCAGTCTCCTTTTTCTGTCAAAAGCATTAACTCCCTGAAAATCCCCTATGGAAGTGTTTCTTTTGCAATGGCAATAGAGGATCAATGTAGCGTTTGTCCCCTAAAATATTAACTTCCCACCAACTCTATGAAACCTTTGGATGTTCAGCTTCCCACAAAGGCCACAGGGTGTCTACTTACCTTAGGCAAAAATTGATTGCAGTCAGAAGGGTGGGAATTTTAACAAAGTATGGTATCTCCTACCATATTACCCAGTCCCTAGAGGCATGTAAAATAAATTTTAAAACCAAAAAAAGCCCCAGCAAACACAGCTAGTGTACTCAGAGGAACTCTGGGATCTGTCCTTGACAACACAACCTACAGCAAGCAGCCTGCTTCCCAATTTTGTGTCAAAATCTGTGCGGGCTGCTTCCCTTCCCAGTCCTACAGAATCGCCTTGCTATGTCATTCCTGCCTTCCTTGACTCCTGTTCAGTGCATAGATGTTGGGGTTTTTTTTCCAGTACACAGCCTCACTGCTCTAGTTAAATAAGTTGCCCTTGTAAAACTGTGGCTAAAAAAATGGTGACTGACAATTATTCAGGAGTTTGGTAGGTTAAAACACACTGTGATGTAAAACTAAGCAGACCGTTATCTGAGAAAGACACAGGCAGGACCACAAGGTCTGATGGAGTGATCCCAGCCACAGCACAGGAATGGTGGAGAGCAGTCACTTGGCTTAGGCAGGGCAGAATGGAGAAGCTCTGCCTGACAAGGCACACGTTCTGAGATCAGCACAGTGCATGCTACACTAGCACAGACATTGAGCTTTTGCAGCCAAGGAGATGGGAAGAGCCCTCTATCATGCCTTCCTGGCATGGTCTGTGGCTCCTCCAACTAGGCTGAACACCTCAGCCAGTTTAAACCAAATTTAGCCAGAGCAAAACTCTTATAAGCATTTGGCACCTACTGGCTTTTCCAAGACCTTTAGTGGCATAGTAGAGGACAGGAGAACTACTAACAATTTTTTCTAAATAGCCCAAATATAAGGAGTGCTTCAAAACATGTCCATGATAAAACAAGTCCAGAAATAAAACACTTAATATATTAGTTGAAACACTGAAAGCAAACAAAAGACAAAGGCTATCGTTCCCTGCTGTTCTAAGGTTGCCAATCTGGAATGCTACCTTGGCTTTCCAGAAGGCATCCAAGAGGCACTTCCTTCTTCTTTGTGGACTGTGCAATTTGTGCATACCCACCTGGCACTTAATTCTTTGGAAGATAAGCACAGCAGCATGTGGAGAGGGCACACATGATAGGGCCCCACTTGAAATGTTAACCATTAAGTCACAACTTCTGACAGGAGAATCAACCTGCCTCCAAACCAAGCACCTGTCTTTGCAGAAGCAAACAAGACTACAGGCCCAAACTAACCATGGCTAAAATAACCATTGCCTTGCTCAGAAATCACACAGCTTGGCAAGTCACAGTGAACCCTCCTGCACATCTCTCTCAGCTTCAAACCTCTCTCGAACATTTCTCGGTTTTGTTTCCCAATGCTTCTCTGGCAGATAGCAAGCAAACATCATCCCTTTTCATAGCAACTTCAAGAAACAAATGAACCTCCAGAAATCACCAACTGGCAACAAAGATCTACCAGTTGCAGATCACCACTGATAATATCCGGAAGTGAACCACAACAGACAGCATTGATCCAGTTGTCATCACCAACAAAGAAGAGGACAGTTACTTTATAAACCCAGATAGAAATCTCTCTTTCTCAAGGCAGAATGAAAACACACGGGATCAGACCCCTCCTATGTAACCAGCAATGCATTGAGGACATGTAGGAAGCCCAGCAGTAGGCTCTGTGGCTCAGTTTTACAGCTGGAATAGCTCGGTGGCCTATATGGGACATGAAAGGACACAGGCTCACCATCGCTGGCAAGTCCTAGGATACATATAGTGGTTAGGATCAAAACTGAAGGAGCTATTAGACAATTGTGTAAACACAAGACAGAATTATCAAATTATGATTAGGACTCCCTGCCCTTCTCATTTTCCTAATTACACGTCTGAAACACCTACTAGGACACCCAGCTTCGCTGGAAAGGCACCAAAGTTGCAGTGGAATACAGCTACTTGAACTTGGATATCCAAGCTGAAGGAACAATTGAAGAAGTATATTCCAGGACTTCTTTTAAAATAGCAGAAGTATTGTATAAAAAACATTTCCCTGTACAGTAACATTAAAATGAGAAACTTTAACATCAATATCTTGCTTCAGCTAGTATTATATTTCCTCATAGCTAAAGGAAACCACCAGTGGCTGCTGTACAAGAGCTCTAAGAGCAATGAAAGGGAGCTCACCCACTGCGCAACACTGCAGATTGCTCCTAGCTCTGTGCGTCTCAAAATATATCGTGGAGCAGAAAATCTCATTTCCCTAGAAGGAAACACGGGGTTTCTAAACAACAACAAGATAGAACTATGTTGTTTGCCTGGTTATTCAAGACCTTCCACATTTCCAGGGGAGAAAGATTCCAGAAGTGCCTGCTATGAGGAATTCTTTTCCTTGTATTTCTGGTAAGCATCCAATATCTCCTTGACAACACTTGGATCATCAAGTGTGGTGACATCTCCCATGTTGTTTGATTGTTCAGTGACTACTTTCTTCAGTAGCCTTCTCATAATCTTCCCTGATCGGGTTTTAGGAAGACGTTTCACCACCTGCAGAGAAGAGAAAGATGCACCCATATTGGAACCTGGCTCCTGCTGAAACCACAAGGAAATCTGGCTGAAATGCCCTAAGCCTGGCACACTATCTCATGGTCACAGCTCCTTTGCAGCTCCTGGAAAATACCAGCCCATTGAGTACATTGGTTTATGTCCAAGGAAAGAAGTGTCACTAGTATCAATTCTTTGTGCTATCATTAATCCTTATCTAAGTGGACTTTGTTCCCCATATCCTCATGATTGTGTATCTCCAGGCTGGGTCCTGCAGGATACACAGCTCTTTTGGAGAATCAGGTCCCAAATAAGTTGTTAACTATTGCACTATAAAGCTAGTTACACCTTCTGTGCATCCATCTGAATGAAGAGCAGCCTTGGGGTAGGTCCGAATCATGCTCTGTAACAGCCCCACTAAGAAGCCGCTCTGCAGGCTGGAGCAGCTGAAATATCCCAACCATCCTCTGGGCTGCTGCTGATCCTCAGGCATGGAGAAGGAGGACATATGGAACACAGCACCTGCCCCTCCCTACCCAGGGATCCCTCCAGCTACTTCTGGTTTTCGACTTCTTCAGCAAGAGAGGGACAACAGCAGCATTCCAGACAGAAGGTGAGACTTGCTCAATAAGCCCCTTCCTGCTCTTGGTCCCAGCTGCAGTCTCCAACTTACCAGAATGTGGTCAGGTATAGCATATTTTGCTATCTTGGAAGCCACTATGGTTTTGAGCTCTTCTTTGACACGGTCTACATGAGTTGTCTGCTCCTTTACCACTATGAAAGCAAAGGCACCTGGAAGACAAATGAGCAGAAGCCAAATACCTCACATTAGATCCTGGCTGGCCAGACCAGTGATGCTCATTCGAATGCCAAGGGAGGTTTCACACCATTCCTATGTGCAATCTAGGGACTGCCAAGAAAACCATAGGTTTACAAAACAGAGTCAGACGCCAGCCCTCAAATGATGTCCCAGCTTTGTCTTGGCATCTATGGACCAGACTCATCTCAGTGACAATGGCAACAACAACTCAACATAATTTACCAAAGTGTCATTGGGATCAGAAGCTGGCCAGCACAAATCAATTATTCCCATTCTGTTCAAAGAACATCCCTTTCTAAGAGACGTACAACCCTTTTTAAGGAAGCTCTACAACATACATAAACGCTGTATCTGAAACTATTTAGGGGAGTAATACATGCATTTGGCTGTAGTTATTTTCATGGCTGGTTTTGCCTCTTGGCAATGCAAATCAATCTAAGGATGACTGCACTTCATGTTTCCTAGGCACCTCCTAACACAAAGCCCAGGTTAGAAATTAAGGAAAGTGTATGTAGATGTCATAGAATAATATAACGGTTCAGGTTGGAAGGGACCTTAAAAATCATCCAGTTCCAACCCCCTGCCACGGACACAGACACCCTCCTCTGCATCAGGCTGCTCAAAGCCTCATCCAACCTGGCCTTGGACACCTCCAGGGATGAGGCAGCCATGATTCTGCTGGGCAACCTGTGTCAGTGTCTCATCACCCTCACAGGAAAACATTTCTTCCCAAGATCTCATCTAAATGTCCCCTTTTCAGCTTAAAAACATTCCCCTTTGTCCTATTCCGTGTAGTCTCTGATAAAGAGCCCCTCCCTAGGCTTCCTGTAACCCCCTTTTAATACTGGATGGTTGTTATAAAGTCTATCTGGAGCTTCTTTTCTTCACATACCTTCTCCTTTGATCTTGTGTGGATACCCAATCACAGCTGTCTCCGGGACCTCAGGGTGATCAGCCTTCACAGAAAGTGAAATAAAAATAGACAAAAATAAAAAATAGAAAGAAAAAAATAGAAAAATAGAAATAAAAATAGAGCATAACAACTGCTTCAAGCCCTGCAGAGTCTGCACCAGTTGCTCTAGGAACAAAACACCTTGCCACATTTCACCCTCCCTTCAGCCAATCCTGTTGAAAGGCTAAGGACAACAGGAAAGCTTGATCTGCCTTCCTACTGGTGGCACAGCCGTAGACACATCTCTGGGAGTTGCCTTTACCCACTGCATTTGCCCTGCTTTTAAACACACAAATAAGAACTCTGACACTGCTAAGCCCGCTGCACACCAAGCTGAATTTACACCAGCTTGAAACATGCTTTCTCTTTCTTTGTCTGTGTTCCTGCATGTGCATGGCTATGGTCCCAAGTAGGGGCTGACCACTGCCAAACCACAAGCAAAACCAGTCCTACATTGTTCCAGGCCACAGGGAACTGCTGCCAACAGAGCAAAAGCGAAGCTGCCAACATCACAGTGCACATCTGAGTGGGGTCTGTAAGTGTCCAAAGCACACCAGAAGGCAAAAATAATAGGCCTCTTCATCTTCCCAGAAAGGGAGAAGGGTTTTGCTGAATGCATATTTTTATTACTATGCTACAGAAGAGCATTTGTTTCTGTCACACTTTAGAGTATAATTTAACATTCTCATGCAGTAAAAAGACAATTTGTATACAGACCAGAAGAAATCACATATCTGAATGCCCCACCAAAAACTGGCTTATGATATCCTAGATTAAAATATGAACGATATCATCACAGAGCAATCTAAGTACATAAATATGCTTGCATACACACATGCATGCACATATACAGAGCAGGAGAGGAACTGGATCCTGTATCTACAATCACAAACCCACACAGACAAAAGACTTACTCACAGAGTAAGATCCTGCATGCCATGCAAAAATGGCTCAGGTTTATCAAATGTTACATTTAAGCACCATTTGCAGGCAAGGCACATAATACAGAAATAAATATTCAGGTCAAGCTTTGAAGATAAATGCTCTGAGGACTTTTTGTTTTCCATTCTCTCAGCTAATATTTTTCTCTCAAAATGAGGGGCTAGCTTTGCAGCTGACATCAATCAGGGCTGCTTCATATTTAACACTGCTGAATTCCCAGTCATACTCAGCTAGTTCACACGAGCAAGAACGACAGATTCGGGAAGAAGAGGTTAGATATTAGCAGAGGGGAAAGAACAAACAGGAGAGACAATTCCCTATGGAGTGTCCACCAGCATCCAAAATTACAACTGCAACAGGAAAGAGTTCTGATAGCCCGAAAGCAGGGACTGCCCATGGTGTGACTGCTCTCTCACTTGCCCATTTGTTATCCCCTGAATAAGGATGCTGTTTCCTTTTGCACATTTGCTATTCGTGATGCATCAAGCTACTGCATGTATGCAGGGGAAGTGTTTTAAAGGCAACAAACCCTGTGCCTGCTTGAAGGCATAAAGCTTCCTTCAAAGGGCCACCCTGTCCCACAGGTATGCCCTATGAAGGGACCTCTACCTGCTCAGGACTTACCATTGCATCTTCTATCTCTGCCGTCCCAAGCCTGTGTCCACTGATGTTAATGACATCATCCATACGACCTGTTATCTGGTAATAGCCTTTCTCGGTCCTGTAAGCACCATCTCCTGTGAAGTAGTAACCTACAGCAAAGACACATGGTGGTCAGCAGCAGGAACGGTGCCAGCCTGTTGCTCTGGGCTCTGACACAAACAGACTGTGCTCTGGGACAGCAGGTAGGGTGGAGTGGGTCAGGCAATTCACAACGACTCCTAAGCTTATAGCTGCATGACCTGCCACACACCATTTCCCTCTTCCCTCCGCCATCCCCAGCCTCTGTTTGCTTTGCCTACACTCTGCTGGCTACTAGCAAGCACCTGAGCAGCAGCAAGACAGTGAAGGCCAGATCTTTGCCAAGATGGGCAAAATCCCTGCAGGCAATCAGCACCAAACAGTGGCTGATGTTGCCTGTAGGAAAACCAAGGCCAGCAAAAAGCTGTGCCAGGGGAGGTCCAGATTACACATCAAGGAAAATTTCTGCACCAAAAAGGTTATTGGGCACTGGCACAGGCTGTGCCAGAATTGGTTGAGTCCCCATCCTTGGAGGGATTTAAAAGACAGATAGGTAAGGGGCTCAGAGATATGGCTTAGTAGTGGACAGGTATGGTTAGACTTGATGATCTCAAAGGTCTTTTCCAACCAAACAATTCTATGATCTTACGAACACAGCACGGTGATGCTTTGTTGGACTGACCAAACCAAGGAGAGGGCTCTCTGATCTCCCTAGGTTTCAGACATCCACAACTGCACAGCAACACAACTCACCCACTATGGCTCTAAGATAAAACCACTTCAAATGCCATCTGCCAAGAGGCCACAGGCTATTGGGCTGCAAGCTACACGCAGCAGTCATGGAAAACTAAAACTGTCCAGCTGAAAGGGAGCAGTTCTATTACATTTTGTAGGTAGGAACACTGCTAACTTCTTTAATTGCTTACACTGGGACTGATAAAAAGTCATTTTCACTCCAGGCTAACAAAGATTCAGATCCCAGATAATAGTCCCTCTCCATCATATGAGTATATGAGTATTGCAGAAACACTGCTATCAGGTTAGCTGAAAAAGAAAACCCTCAATAAGCATGGTGTTTGGAGAGTCTAAAACTTCTGATGGAAACTGAAAAAGACCCAGTGGTTCCACGAAGCTCTAGCGTCACTGAGAACACATCTGGGGACACAGATTGTATTGGCTTCTCATCAAAGCCATGGTGGCATCTGAATTGTTCCTATGGCACTTCCGAGCAGGAGCAACCAGCTAGTACTGTGAGATCTGAAGATGGTTCCTGCCAGGACCCATTTGGCCTTTAAGTCATGCCTCCAGCCCTTCCAAATCAATTAAACAACTGCTCGCTAACAAGATTTCAGATGCAAACAGGTAGTAAGTTATGAGGAACTACAAGGTCATTCAACTTCTACCAGTTTCCTATTCTTATTTTCCAACACTTTTTCACAACTTATAGGATTACCTCTCTAATTCTTGCCTACCTTTCAAATCCCTTTCAATTGCTCCCCTGATTGTCCAATCTCCTGCAACAAAACGTTTCCCTGACACTTCTAATTAGTGCTAGATACATTGATCATGTTTTTAAAAAAGGAAGGATGTCACACAGCCTGTGACAGTAGCAGTGAGATTCACTGATGTGGGGGTAATTTCCCATCCAATACTCCTATTTCCCACTGACACACAAACAGCCCCAAAGAAAAGGTATTTGGACTTCAGAAGGCAGGCATTAAAATGTCTAAAAAATAAATTTCCTTTTATGAGCCAGAAAGGTCAATACTATCTCAGACCATTAGTGCACACTTGCAACGTGTGACCCACAGCCCCAAGGAAATAGGATCTGGCTGGCACAGAAATATCACAAAGCGTTGCTGAAAACATTCTGTGTGTTTATACAGCAGCACAACCTACCTTCTCTTAGCTCTTTCCTTACCTGGGTAGACATTGAAATAGGCATCAAGAAATCGCTGGTGATCTCCATAGATTGTTCTTGCCATGCCAGGCCATGGCTGGGCAATGCAGAGCGCACCAGACACATCATTGCCCTCTATAACCTTTCCCTGCAGGTTCAAGCACAGGAGGGATGTTCAGGTAAACAAAACAGGAATAGTTAGTGCTTCTATGTCTCTGATGTGACAACAGCCACCCTGCTAATCACTGCAGACTGGCCGTGGAGGGCCACAGGTGAAGAAAATGAACCCACTCCTCCCTCACCCCTTGAGGCTAGTAGCACAGCAGATAAGACACTTGTAAGACTAAAAGACAAGCGTGTGCTGTGATTCTCCAGAGGGCAAGGCCAGCAAAGATCAGTCAAGCAGCCAGAGGATGCCTGGGATGAGGCTAGCGAGGAAATGCCTGGATCCTGCTTTCCACTTGTGTTAATTGTGACAATCTCTTACTAAACTGCTTACGAAGATTATATGCATTACGGTTTAACAGAGCACTGCAGCCCAGACAGGGATCACTCTGCACAGCTTCATAGGCCAGCACCAGCTCTCTCACTGAAAAAAAAACTTGTAGGGCCTCATGCTTTGCATTTCCCTTGGAAAACACCACCAGTCTCACTGGCTGCTTCAGTCTTGCCACATCACTGGATGTTACATGCACTGCTCCAGCTGTGTGACTTCAAACTGCTTTCATAAATGGAAGCAGCAGCTCTTAATTAGAAGAAGTGCAAGATCATAGAAGTGATGCTGAAAAAGCAAACATCCCTCTAGAGATCTGCAGACAGCTTGCAACACCCAGCTGGCAATCTCCATGGACATTTGAGACATGCTTGATACATTAATTCCTCATCTATTCTACCATTTTAATGAAGGAACAAACATCCTTCCAAATTCCGTTCC
The DNA here is from genome assembly GCA_033558105.1 of Coccyzus lansbergi. NCBI lineage: Eukaryota > Metazoa > Chordata > Aves > Cuculiformes > Coccyzidae > Coccyzus > Coccyzus lansbergi. The sequence goes on along the minus strand of JAUMJK010000606.1, from coordinate 243,533 downwards.
TCTACCACCAGAGAGGTGATTAAGGCAGTGACATGCAGTAGCTTCTCTTTCAGACATCCAGTACAGCTTCAACTCACATTCTCATCCATCAGCACGGGAACAATCCCAAAGAAAGGTCTCATAGCCATAGCCGGAAGAATCTCAGCTTTCTCCTCTGAGGGCCGTGGGGCAATGCAGATACCACCAGTTTCTGGAAGAATAATGAAAAACAATATTTGGGGTCCATCCAATGCTGGATGAAAATGAATGCCAGTTTTTCTTAGTTTAAAGACCAGAACAATGAAGACTTCTTGCAATAAAAAGCCCCTGGGAAGGAACTATGCAACACCAAATAGCATAGTGATCTGAAACATACGATCTGGAGAACAAGTTTTACAAGGAGTAGCTAAGGGAACTGGGATTGCTTAGCCTGGAGAAGAGGAGGCTGAGGTAAGACCTCATCACCCTTACAAGGACCTGAAAGGAGGCTGCATTGAGGTGGGTGTTGGTCTCTTTTCCCAAGTAGAAAGTAATAGAACAAGAGGTAGTGGCCTTAAGTTTCATCAGGAGAGGTTTAGGAAAAATTTCTTTACTGAAAGAGTGTTGAAGCATTGGAAGAGGCTGCTCAGGGAAGTGGTGGAGTCTCCATTCCTGGCGGTGTTCAAAAAACATGTCGACATAGCACTTTGTGACGTGGTTTAGTAGACACAGTGGTGTTGGGCTGATGGTTGCACTGGATGATCTTAGACGTCTTTTCCAACCTTAATGATTCTATGGTTCTGTCATTCTATGAAAGCATCACAGACCTGATAAACCAAGAGCTCTTTATGAATACAACAAAGGCTTAAACACAGAAAACATCTGGCGAGCCAGGACACCACCACCAAGGTCCATTCTAGCTACAGAAGACAGAAAGCTGCAGTCAGGCCCTTACCTTGGTGAGCTTGGATTAAGGAGTAACTACTCCTACTCCCTTCTCTGCATGATGCATCATTCATAGAATCACCAGGCTGGAAAAGACCTCTTGGATCATCGAGTCCAACTATTCAGTGCTGGCTGCAAAAACTGCTGCCCACCATGTACATCAGTGACAAACCACTGAGTGTGGCCAGGCAGCTGCTTCAGGGGAAGAGCAGTTCCCCATGATCCAGAGCATCACAATCGCTGACATCTGGCTTAGCTCTTCAAAGGCTTAGCTGAGAGCGCCTACAGATCCTCCAGCAGCGGCAGCCACCATGTGTGCGTTCAGGAGCCTTCCCCCAGACTCAACCGTGGCAAGTTGATTGGCCTCAGTGAAGATTCCCAAGGACTGCAGGCAGCTTTAACACACACCAACACCCTCACAGCTCCTTCTCACACTAACAGGGTTGCCTGGTGGCAGGGACAGGACTCACCAGCCCCATTTCCTACCCTAGAAGAGATTTTACAGGGAAATTATAAGCATATCAGGGGATTTATCTCCCAGTGCTGTTTTTACAGCTGTCTAAAGTTAGCATGAAAAGCACTTTAGGAGTCTGAATTACTGTTATTACAAAGTATGAGATTAACCCACCCCTGACAGGCAGGTTGAGCTTATCTTCTATTCCCAATTGAATATTTTAATCATCCTTTTTCATTCCTGCTGGGATGAGCACTAAATCAGATTTCAGCCTTAATCAGATCTTTTTCTATTCTAAAACTAATTCAGAAACACAAGAGAGAAACAAAAACAAAGACCATCAGGCTTTTAAAAATACAGCTCTATAAATAAAAGTATGTTCTGCTACTTCAAGAGTGTATTCCTCTACCTGGTCTTTGTTGAAGTTATGAAAGTGAAACCAGAGACTGAATTTGACCCTGAATTTGCATCCAGCTGCTCTGACATGGTGAGAAGATAGGGACTTTTTGAGGAACCATAAGCTTCAAGCCTGCAGAAAATAGTTTCCCATGTGGCCTACATACAAAATTATTCCACATTCAGTGATGGCAGACATCCACTTCATGTTTCTGTTTGTTTTGAAAAGCTCATCTTGAATTTTTTCAGAAAAAGGAAGTGTTGATCTGCTTGAGGGCAGGAAGGCTCTGCAGAGGGATCTGGGCAGGGTTGATCGATGGGCCAAGATAAATTGTATGATATTTAACAAAGCCAAGTGCCATGTCCTGCACGTGGGTCACAACAACCCCATGTAGCACTCCAGACTTGGGGAAAAAGAGGCTGGAAAATCTGCCTAGGGGAAAAGGACCTGAGGGTGCTGATTGACAGCAGCTGAACATGAGCCAGCAGTGTGCCCAAGTGGCCAAACAGGCCAACAGCTTCCTGGCTAGAAATTGTGTGGCCAACAGGAGCAGGGAAGTCCCCCTGTACTCGACACTGGCAAGGCCACACCTTGAATCCTGTGTTCAGTTTTGGGTCCCTCAGTACAGGAAACAGTGAGATGCTGGAGCATATCCAGAGAAGGGGAACAGAGCTGGGGAATGGTCTGGAGAACAAGTCTTACAAGGAGTGGCTGAGGGGACTGGGATTGTTTAGCATGGAGAAAAGGAGGCTGAGGGGAGACCTCATTGTTCTCTACGGCTTCCTGAAGGGAGGTTGTAGTGAGTTGGGGGCTGGTTCCTTCTGACAGGTAACAAGGGCTAGGATGAGAAGAAATGGCCTCAAGTTGTGCCAGCAGAAGTTTAGATTGGATATTAGGAAAAATTTCTTTACTGAAAGAGGTGGTTGAACAGGCTGCCCAGGAAAGTGGTGGAGTCTCCATTCCTGGAGGGGTTTAAAAAAACGTTTAGACGTGGCAGTTTGGGACATGATTTAGTAGACACAATGATGTTGTGCTGATGGTTGGACTGGATGGTCTTAGAGGTCTTTTCCAACCTTAACGACTCTATGATTCTATGAAACTAATGGTTCTTCCTAAGCCAGTACTCATTCTGAACCCAGCACTGAGAGCTATATTTCAGCATGGGTTTTGCCACATCCTACACTTTCTGCAGCCAGCTTCACAAAAGGCAGTGCAGCATTCCCAAGGCAGCTGCACAGTGGCAGGGATACATTAAAAATTATTTGCATTTTAAAGACCTATTTTAAACTGGTTTAGAAGTACCAAGTTAACCTCTGACAAATGACAGTCAGCAAGGCTTCCAAGCTCTACCTTGTCCTAATGAAGTATGTCTCTTTAGAGGCAGAGCTAGCAGAAGAAAAGCCCTACTTGCATGGTTCCTGTGCACATGCTGTCACCACAAAGCAAATCCATCCAGACTTTAGAACCACAGAATAACAGAACGGTCTGGGTTGGAGGGAACCTTAAAGATCAATGAGTTTCATGCCCCCTGCATTGGACAGGGACACCTTCCACTGCATCACATTGCTCAAAGCCTCATCCAATCTGACCTTGAACACCTCCAGGGATGGGCAGCCATGACTCATCTGGACAATCTGTGCCAGTACCTCACCACTCTCACAGGAAAACATTTCTTCCTAAGATCTCATCTAAGTCTCCTCTTTCAAATTAAAACTGCCCTCATTCATGCTCTATCTGCACTCCCTGATAAAGAGCCCCTCCCCAGATCTCCTGCAGGCTCTTTTAGTACTGGAAGGCTGCTCTAAGGTCTCCCCAGAGCCTTCTCTTCTCCAGGCTGAACAACCCCAGCTCTCTCAGCCTGTCCTCATATAGGAGGTGCTCCAGTCCTTGGATCATCTTTGTTGCCTCCTCTGGACTTGCTTTGACAAATCTGTGTCCTTCCTGCACTGAGGACTTCAGAACTGAATGCAGGACTCCAGGTGAAGTCTCACAAGAGCAGAGCAGATGGGGAGAATCCCCTCCCTTGCCCTGTTGCTCCCACTGATTTGGATGCAGCCCGGGATATGGCTGGCTTTCTGGGCTGCAAGCGCACATTGCTGGCTCATGTTGAGTTTCTCATCCACTAGGATGTCCTTTCAAGGAAGGACAGCAAGAATCTGAGCAGGGATGGTGATGAATCGAAACAGGGTTCCCTCTGCTGTGGGTAAATTGCCTCTAACCGCAGAGTGAAGCATGTGCTCTGCCACTATTGTCTTCATCACCAGAGATAGATTGGGCTGACTGATTTTGGGAGAGAATCCATCTCAGAAGCACCAGCATCTAATTCAACCAAAAAAGCTTCCAGGGTCTATTCAGAGATGTCTTTAAAAAACATCTTTTGTTCTCAGCTGTGGGTTTTTTATGAAACCAATAAAAAAAAATACCTCATGTCTCTTCTGCACTGAAACTCACACACAGCTTTGATTCTATCCCTGTCAATCAGAGCACAGCATTACCTAATATTTTAACAGTAAGAGCCATAGGAATTTTCCATCTCTCCCATCTGCAAATACCATGCTAGTTAAACTGCTTCTCGTAATTGCTATCTCACTCATTTGCTGATCCAAAGACTTTCAAGTGGTTTCTTAAATCACCATTTGCTGAACTTTATGCCTACCAGGCTTCATTAGCTGGCAACACGCTGGCGCTTCAGAAAGCAAGAGACCGTAGAGGACACTGCATACAACACTACAATTAACAAGCTTTATTGGAATTGTCAATGAGAGGTGACACTGCAGGCTCACAGCCAGCATCCGTCAAACTGTTTCTATGATCTCTTTCCACGCTCCCTTTACATTCAACTGGCATATTTAATGTTTCCAAGATTAATTTGGCTTGCTCTTTATTGGAAGCATCCACTGTGGGGAAAGATTGATTTTTTAACTTTTTAACAAAATCAATTTCATGAATATTTATCATTATATGATGCTTCAAGTAGCCAGTAACTATTTACCTGCAAAATTATGCTTGGTTCAAGGTAAGATCAAGCACTCTGCATTTACAGACTGTGCATCAAATGTTCTTTAAACTGTCACATAACAGTTCTGGCTCCAAAACACCTGGGAGGAATACAGTTTAACATAAGATCTATCCCCCTATTGTAGAGGAAATAGGAGACACTGCCTGCACACCGCAGGCACCAGTTAATAGCAGACAAATTAAAAAAGTGTTAGAGGAAAACCAGATTCTTCTAAACTCCATCACTGTACAGTAACCAACTGCTTCTCCACTGTTTTATTTCAGAACAGTGAGGAGGAAAAATATAACACCTAACCAGTCAGCTTTCCTTCTGCTCATCATGTGAGAACCCAGATGGTTTATGAGATCAGTAATGGAAGTAGATAGTAGTTAACACTGCTGCTCTGAATTCCGAGGTTGTTTTATTTCAGATCTGAAAATAAAAAGAGTCTGGTCTGGATTAAATGGAGCTTGGTTGTGTGCCAGAAGCTAAATCATGACATTGAGAAGAGCCACAGGGATTCTGAAGACAGAGACTGCTAGCTGAGATAAGCATGAAATCAGGACCAACTTGACTGGAAAGGGAATGAATATTCCACCCAATGGCAGCTGGAAACTTAAGAGTGGATTTTATTCAGCAGAGATAGAATGGCAACAGCTGTGCTGCACCCTTGGTGTGTCCAGCAGAAGTAGGGAAGTGATCATCCCCCTGGACTCAGCACTGGTGAAGCTGCATCTCAAATCCTGTGTTCAGTTTTGGGACCCTCCATACAAGGAGGACATTGAGATGCTAGAACGTGTCCTAAGAAGGGGAACAGATGTGAGGAAGGGTCTGGAGTACAGGGGCTATGGGAGTAGCTGAGGGAACTGGGATTGCGCAGCCTGGAGAAGAGGAGGCTAAGGGGAGACCTCATTGCTTTCTACAGGACCTGAAAGGAGATCATAGCGAGGCAGATGTTGGTCTCCTCTCCCAAGTAACAAGCAACAGGATGAGATGAAATAGCCTCAAGTTGTGCCAGGGGAGGTTTACATTGGGTGTTAAGGAAAAAAAATTCTTTACTGAAAGAGCAATAAAGCATTGACAGAGGCTGCCCAGGGAATGGGTGGAACCTCCATACCTGAAGGTGTTCAAAAAACGTGTAGACATGGTACTTTGGGACATGGTTTAGTAGACACAGAGGTGCTGACAGGTGGACTGGATGATGTTAGAGGTCTTTTCCAACCTTATGAGTCTATGATTCTATGACTGTAATCCCTGAAGTCTGTAGTTCCACGGAAAATTGTGGTTCACAACTCGAGGTCATATTGAAAGACACCCTTAGCAACTTTAGAATACCGGTGCCCAGAAGGGAGAAGTGGGTGCTGAGGAAGGAGTTGAGAAGATGCTGCAGGACTCTCAGGTGCAGGGTCCCACCAGCCAGCAGAGCCCTAGCCAGAGTGCTGCATTGAGGCCTCTCTCCACTGCAGGCCGAAGCAAGCAGGTGACAGGGACCAGCTCAGCTCCAACTGGAGAGGTATCTATGAGAGCCAGTCACTCTGTCCCACAGATTTTAAGTGCAAGAAAGCCTTAACTGATGCATGCAGCTGTGCGAAGCACGTCACTAAAACAGAAGCACGCTCCCTTCTCAGGTACCAAATGTCCAGATCCAAAGCAACTACAGCATACAACTTCACTCCTGGGCTGCCTGCTCCCAGCAGCCTCCTACCCACCCGAAGCACAGCCAGCAAGCCCCAGCTCACTCCCTGTCAACCCACCAGAGCAGCTGCACTGGTTCACTTCGACTACACAGCTTAACTTTCCATCCTTCTCTATCCATTCCCAGGAAGGGAAACAAAGCACACCTAAGTACAGATTGCGGCTATATGGTGCTATAAATGTGTTTTCATGATAAGACCATATCAAGGTCAACACAGTTGCATAAATAATTGAAAACAAGGTTTGCAATTCAAGCTGCCTCCTCCCAGCTTTACCCTGAAATTCAATCTTTGCCTCCTGTTTCTAGAACCAATTGAGATTTTCCAGCATTCAAAATGCCAAAGAACATTTAGAGGGGAAAAGAAAGAAACACCACCACTAGTGCTTTTATCGCATTGCTATTATGTGCTGAACCTCCCAAGTTACTTTCAAAACCAGATCAAAATTCCAGGTTTTGACAAACTTGTGGGATCAAACTGAAATGTTATTAATTCTTCTCTCCCCACTAGCAACCTCTCCACACTCCCCAGTGATGTCCTTTACCTGTCTGCCACCACGTGTCGACAAGGGTGCAGCGCCCCTCTCCCACCACATGGTAGAACCACTGCCAGGCTTCATTGTTGATGGGCTCTCCAACTGGATCAAAAGAAGTAAGGAAGCAGCCTGAGACTGTAGTTCGATGTACAACACACTGGGTGCATGATCTTTAAGCAGTATTTTTGCTGGGAAGTGCAAAGGACCGACTTTATCCCGAAAGGCAAGCAATAAATACCTTCAAAGCAATTAATCAATGCAAGTAATGCATAAGAACCTTCAGAAAACTAAATAATGAGGGAAAATACTGCTTAGGACACCTATGCCAATAAAATTCAAAGTGATGTTATTTACCATGGGATAAATCTTTTTACCAAAGAATGCAATCATGCAAAATAAGCCAGGAAACAGGCAATCACACTAAGGTTCAATGGCCCCAACTTCAGTTTGTTTCTTCTTCTGCTAAGAAAATATCTGAAAAGCCAGACAGGGGGCCTGATTTAGCATCTATTCTTAACCTCAACCCCTTTGGTCGACTGAGTTCCTCTGGTTAATTCATTTCACAAGCCATAACCCCCTGTCTTTTTCAGAAGTAGTACCTGATCCCAAAGTCTTCAAAGAAGATCTGTCATATTTCTTCACCCACTCTTCTCCATAATTCAGCAGCAAGCGTATAGCCGTAGGTGCTCCATAAAACTGATTAATTTTCAACCTTTGTACCACTTCCCAGTAACGACCTACAAGATGACAAACAGTCTTTTAACCTGTCTCGCACTAACATACCACCACAAACGCTAAGTGGGAAGGTTAACAGCCAAAGCTAAAGCTGTGCCTACTGTGAGTACAGAACAAAACCAATGCCAATGTTTTTATTTCAACCTGGATGCGCAAATGTTCCTGAATGTTGTAGATACACATTTGCAAGAAATGAAGCTTACCTCCCCTGAGGAGGTAGGTCCCACTGGACAGGTTTCTCCTTCTCCTTTGTCACACTGCCATGCCTAGCCAAACCTTTTCCCACAGCTTCCTCACCTGGGTCAGGGTACACAGGAGTGCTTTCAAAGAGGACAGAGGTGGCTCCATTGCAGAGTGGTCCATACACAACATAGCTATGTCCTGTGATCCAGCCAATGTCAGCCACACAGCCAAAAACATCGCCTTGCTGGTAGTCAAATACATACTGCAAAGATAAATGTAAGGCCAGCTGACTTACTGTTGGCAGGCACAGAGAGCTTAAAGGTAAAGGTGCTGGACTGGTCACATCCACGTGGGAGCAAGAGAGCACACAGGGCTAGCAGAGCCAGACACACAGGACACGGCAAACACAACGGCCAGCCCAAGGTGAGGAAGCAAATCAGAGGGGGCAGTACCAGGGCTTTCAGTCTCCTTGACTGCTTCTGCAAACATCCAGGGAGCATGGTTTTACCAGGAGCTGCTCAAAGTGGAGAAAAAATAACCTACAACCAAAGCCCAGAGCCCTGTAGTAGGCATCCATGCAGGAGGGATGACCCTGAACTGCAGGGAAGTTGCAGGGCTCAGAGACTTAGACCCCTCACCAATATCAACAGGTTTCCATGAGAAAGCTGGAGAAATTGATATGTGTCCATTAAATGCTTTCCGAAAAACATTCTTAACTGTTCAGCTTATCTATCAGTGTTCATTGCTTTCCAGATGTTCCCCTCTCTCTTCTCATTAAATTCAAGATTAATATCTTGGACAACTCATTATGTTGTTTCAGTAAAGGATAATGCTCCCCACTATAAATCTAATTCCTCAACTGTGTGAAGAGGTCCTGACTCATAAGGCACAGTAAGCTTTATGTTTTAAACAAAAGAAAGTGGATCAGAACTGAAAAAAACACAGCCCTGGAATGTATGATATGTCGCCCATGAGTGTGCCAAGACCCCAGAGGCCGTGCAGACCAGCTGATCCCTCTACCTAGAGGAGCTAGTTCTCACTTACCTTTGTTACTGCCTTTCTCTGTCAGACTCTGAATGGAACACAGGTGTTTACAGTTTCCCCCTGCACATCTGCACCAAGGTGCAGGATCTACCTTCTGGACTAAGGAAGAGATGCCTTGGCAATCATGCAGTCATTTAGAAAAGCTGATGTAACAAAACCCCTTCACATAGAAAAGTCTGACGGTTACACATTCAAATCTTCTAAAAGTTTAACTGTGTGAACCTGAAGCAAGAAGACCTGATTACAAACAGTGACAGACACAGAAACAGAAAAAAAAAAACAGATGGAGACCTCTCACTGCAGTCCTCTCCACATCTCGCTGTTACCTTTCCATATACAGATCTCGGACTAGAAGCTTCAAGAAGCAGTGTCTTGATTTTTATTTTTTATGAGAAAGAGGGTTAAAACACTTAGTCTCGATCACACAGAAAAGCAACTCAAAGGTGCAGCCATGGAGCATTAATGCAATTTTGATCTTCAGACAAGTTACTTCGGGACATGGTTTAGTTGGCATGGTGGTGTTGGGCTAATGGTTGGACTGTATAATCTTTTCCAACTTTAATGATTCTATGACCCTAAGTGCTATGCAAACAGTTTGTTCTAGGGGTCCAGATCCTCTCTGAAATAAAAATGGCCAGTATTCCACTGCAAAAATGTGCAGTAATATCCACATTAACAATGCCAAGAAGATACTTAACAGAATCTCCTTAGTTGCATCACTTCAATGTTTGCAAACTTTGGCCTGCATCACCAGCACATTTTAAATGCAGAAGCAGCCGCACCACAGTTTCCTTCCTCCACTTTTCATAGTATTGTATTGCCCAGGAAAAAATCTCAAAGATTAATTACAAGTTCTCAGACATTTTTCAGATTGTTTACACCCAGCAAGCCAACTGGGCGGCAAATACAGAACACAGCCACCCCCCCCAGTCCATGTCCCTCTTGTTAAGCACTGTCAAAAGGTAAATGAACTTCTTCCAGAGGGTGCAGCTGAATTACCTTGTGCGTGAGAGCAGCGTACAGCAGGTATCCAGCCTGGGTGTGTACAATCCCTTTGGGTTTCCCAGTGCTGCCAGAGGTATACAGCATGAAAAGCATGTCCTCACTGTCCATGCTCTCTGGAGTGCATACAGAAGCTGCCTTAGCCATCTCCTAGGGACAAAAAAAAAAAAGGTGGTAATGACAGGAAGACTTTGGCTCTATGGAGCCAACCAATATTCCATCTATAAGCATGTCAGAAGAGTCCAGAGACAAGAACCACTGTTGCTGCTGCCCCCTCACAATGTCCATGGTATCATAGGTTATACATGTTCATCTATTGGAAAGGTTCCTGTGCACACACAGCATCTGCCAGATGCAGAAATCAAGGGGAAATTGGCCAGATAAAGTAACATTTCAGAAAAAAAAAAAATCAAGTCTTTGCAAGCTGCTGCTAGAAAACCAAAGTGTGACTGCAAACATGAACCATACATGCCAGCAGCAGCAAGGATGTCTGGACAACGAGCAGGATCTTTTTTTCCCTTTTAAAACTGCAGTGCCAAAACATTCATCAGCCTTCCCTGGCTCCAGCAGTGGACAACTGTCCTGTCTGTTTGATCCTCAGATACCAATAGTTTCTACTCATGACAAGGAGAGTGTTTTACTCTGCCTCTGTTGCTCTCCTCACACTCCACTGTTTGGCAAGGTAGGTGAGTTCATCTCCTCATCGCTACAGTCAGAACCACGGGAAGGAAGGATGCAATGTCCCGCAAGGTCAGAGCATACTTCTAGTCCAGCCCATGTGCCCAGCCCAGCAGCGGAAAGGGAAACAATATGCTTTGAACAAGAAGCTTGTGGTCACTACACCTCGTAGCAGCAGAGGGCTTGTCTGACAGATGGTAGGTTTTTCAGGAAGAGGTTAAACATTTTTTCTTATGCATGCACAAACTTGCAATAATCCCTGTGTATGTCAGATGATCAACATATGGTTGTAAAAAAACCACAGCTGGCTTGCTTCTCTCAAGCTCTGTCCTGTTCTAGACGAATAATGACTCTTGCAAAGGTTATCAGGTGGCTCTTTGACAGGATTTCTAGAAACTGTCTTTTTACAACTGTACACTGTAAATATGCTATATCTATATATACAAACATATACATATATACACACACACACACACACATATACATATACACCTCCATGCCACATGCTAGGACAAGATGAAATTGCCTCAAGTTGTGCCAGGGGAGGTTTAGATTGGATATTAGGAAAAAATTCTTTACTGAGAGAGTGGTAAAGCACTGTAAGAGGCTGCCCAGGAAAGGGATGGAGTCTCCATCTCTGGAGGGGTTGAAAAAAAGTGTAGACATGGCACTTCAGGACATGATTTAGTAGGCATGGTGGTGTAGGGCTGGTAGTTGAACTGGATGATCTTAGAGATCTTTTCCAACGTTTATAATTGTATGATTTACAAGGAAACGTTACCAAGGGCAGGTCAAATTACTTAGAAGTGTCTGACAAACAAAAAATTAGTAAAATATGAAGAGCTGGTAGGGCCAGCTGTAATTCTTAGCTTCCGAATTACAGCACTCCTGCTCATCTCCGGCATTTATCGTGGCATTTCAGCACAGTCAATTCAGGCTGACTTACCAGTTTTTGAAACTAAGATGAAGCTCTCGTATGTCCCATTACAACATGAACTCAAATTTTGCAGTAGCCATTACACAAGAGTTGGAAAGCACAACTACCATAAAGAGACTAAGAGTCAACAGCATTAATGGTTTCATTCTTGTTAGTTTCAGACCCTATAACTGACAATGGGCTGAGCTCAGCTCTTGGATTACCAAAGTGCATTGGGCTGTTTGCCAGACTGAGGAAAATCCTCAGAATGTGCTTTGTGGAATAAGGAGGAGCAAAACAATTTCTGAACAAAACCTGCCTGCTCTGTTTCACTTCCCCTGTAGCTGCTCCTATCTCACGTAGCCAGCACAGGGACTCCTGCGTAATTACACTGGCTGCAGACAGACGATTTCCAGGCACTATTGTGATGAGTCCTTTCTGTTTACTGCTGCTGGCAAACTGATAAAACTACTTCTGAAGCAGGCTGCAGTCCCATGTGTACCAGCTAAACACATTAAAATGAGTGTTCTTTTCTTCCCCAGGAAGCACAGTTTCTAAATATTCCCAAGCCATGACCATCCTCCCAACATGGGGTAATCCCAACACTGTATTAAGTCTTTCCAGGAACCTGATTATTTCTGCACTGCCTTTCCACAGTGTCCAGTGTATCAGCACATGTGATAAAGCAGAACAGAGTGTCTGAACAGAGTATAACAGCAGCAATGGTATCAGGGCACTCAGGTCCTGGAACCTGACTCTGGGTCTCATTCCTTAAACCTCAGAACTGTTTGCAAGGCTATTAAAATGGAGCAGTATACTCCCTGCCCATGCCGTGATGAATAAGACACAGATTGAGCTGCCTCAACTCACAGTCCCAGCAGGTTTAAACACAGGCAATCTATTTGAGGATGAAGATCTAGATGCCGTAAGGCGTATCTCTCTTTCATCTGCAGAAGTCAGGTTCAAAAGGCACAGATGGAGAGAAAGATGATCTAGCCACCACTCAGACCTAAAAGGTGTTATCCAGAGAGCCAGTGGTGGCTGCAGGGACATCCATATGCTGACACTGCAACACAGTTGCATACATTAGCCACCAGTGTTCTGTGGCAGCATGGGAAGAGCAGGAAGCACTGAAAACCAGCTCCAGAAGCAGCTCAAAGAGCAGTCACTATTGGCAGGTCTGATGCAGCTACATCAGAGTGCCAAGCTGCAGGTTTCATAGGCTTTTAGCTTGGCTCACATATGCAAGACAAGTATGAAGACTGCCTGATCTTCCTTGGCTACCAATTCCCAGTGTGGCACAGATCAAAGACGAAAGCCAAATATCAGATTGTGAATTGGATGATCTTTAAGGTCCCTTCAAACCCAAACCATTCTATGACCTACACCTTGAGGAAGACTCTGACACAATGTTCTGCACAGCCCTGCATGGAGTCTCTCAGAGATCTCTGTATTAGCTGGTCCCTACATTTATTAGTGAAACACATTTCCCTCCCTTGGCACAGTAAACATCACATACTTCAAGAAATACCGAGGAAAACCAGGCAAAGTTCACCAACACCAACATACCTCCTCGAGGGGAATATCACGTTCACCCATCTGGACTTTGTTATCTGTCCTCTGAGCCACAAAGACATGTTTGATGCTTGGGCAGTTCTTCACAGCTTCATCCACAGTTGTCTTCAGCTCTATGATTCGGCCTCCCCTGACTCCCTGGTTGTAGGTAATAACTGCTTTGCATTCAGCTAAAAAAAAGAGAAAACACTAGTAGACACACCAGTCCATTTTCCAGGCTCCTTATGTGCACCCTGCTTTCATTGCTTTTGGGGATGAAACACTCTATCATTAAAGAACAGTCAGTATCACTGATGGACATTTTAAAACCTGAGACCCATTGAAATTAGGCATAGCTGAAACCTCCAGTCAACTTCCTCTACCACAAAGCAGGATCTGCTCCAGTTAAACTACTTCTGACAGCTGTCAGTCCAATAACAGAATCACAGACTTGTCAAGGTTGGAAAAGACCACTAAGATAATCAAGTTCAACCATCAACACAATACCAACATGTCTATTAAACCACATCTTGAAGCACCACATCAACACATTTTTTGAAGGCCTACAGGGATGGAGGCTCCACCGCTGCCCTGGGCAGCCTGTTCCAGTGCTTCACCACTGTTTCAGTAAATAAATTCTTTACAGTACCCAATCTGAACCTTCCCTGGTGCAACTTTGAGGTCATTTCCTCTTGTCCCATCGCTTGTTACTTGTGAGGAGAGACCAGCACCCACCTCGCTATAAACTCCTTCTAGGTAGTTGTAGAGAGCAATAAGCTTGCCCCTAAAACACTTCCTAAAACACTCCAGTGGCTATTCTACCCCTTTCCACCAGCCCACTCCAACTCTGCTTTCTCACAAGCAGAGAAAGTCTTTCCTAATATCTATCTTAAGCATCACACAATTTAAATGCCTCAATTCCTGCCCAGCAAAGCCAATGTGCAGAACAGTTTCTTCCCAGTTACCTGTGTTACAGTGAATACAGCTGAATACAGCTCACACACTGAAATCAGTGCAAGACCTCCTATGACTGTAGTGAACAAGTACCATCTCTGCCCTTTCCCATTCTGTCTCTGGGGCTCCATTGCAAACTAAAGGGAACAGCACCAAATTCAGCAGCCTCCTGGAGATGCAACCCTGTTTTGTGATACCTGCAGCCTTCTGAAACTCACCCATACCTGGAGGGGAAAATTTCTGGAAGAGAAGTGGTGGTTGCCCCATCCCTACCTGTATTCAAGGCCAGGTTGGATGAGGCTGTGAGAACCCTGATCCAGTGGAAGGTGGCCCTGCCTATGGCATGGGGGCTAGAACAGGATGAGCTTTAAGGTCTCTTCCAACCCAAACCATTCAGATTCTATGAAGACACAGCATACGGCAAGCACTTTGGCACAGCACTTCAACTATATTAACTACAAAGCTGTGACTGCAAAGAAATGGCTTTTCAGTCTATCTTCTCCATATAAGTGGCCAAAAGTGAGGGGGAACTAAACGATGTACTTGCCCTCTACAGATTAATTCTACTAAAACAGGGAAAAAAAGGTATGAAATGGTTGAACTGGATGATTCTGAAGGTCTTTTCTGATGCTAATGATTCTACGAAACTTGCTGTAAGACATTCCCTCACATTAGCCAAAAAGAAACGTGACTGCTGGGACGTAAGTCACTTGCTATTTTGTTCTTCCACCAGTATTTTTAGCATTACATTTTACTTAATCACACTTTGAGCACTTTGGGCTGAGACCAGCTCTGTGTGTTGGTACATCAGCTAAGAGAGCCGGGGCAGGCTGCCAATACCTCCATCACTATACATAAATCACAATATCACAATCGAGACTGCAGAATTAGCTCTGGGCAGGAGTATCAAAGAAACACTGTGATTATACTGTGAAAGAACAAATCGGGCTCCATTCCTAAGCCCTGGTTTTCCCTCCAGCTTCACTGTTATCTGGCAGTAACCCAGCACAGACTGAATGTTAAACAATTTATAAAGTATTTTAAGGCCAGAGGATATTGCGCCTGCTGCTAAGGAAAAGGCTCTTCATAGTACTTTGCAAAGGAGAGTGAACTGTCCTGCCAGCTGAGAATGAGCCTTTTCTCCTTCTGCCAAGAAAACAGAACTACAATATGGCTTGGAGCACTATCCAGAGGGGTTTGTTCCCCAATGTGTATCTACTTACAGTCTATGATCCTCCCAGCTAAAGATTCCGCACTGAATCCAGCGAAGACCACAGTGTGGACAGCACCAATCCTGGCGCAAGCCAGCATGGCTGCGACAGACAAGGGAGACACAGACATATAGATCGCCACCTTGTCCCCTTTCTGTATGCCATATTTCTTCAGGGTGTTGGCAAGACGGCAAGTCAGATCCAGAAGTTCCCTGTGGCACAGAAGCAACATCGTCACACGACTGCATAACGAGTTTTACATGGGGGAGCGAAAAAAAAAAGGATGAACTTTATGATCTCCTCTGGAACTCATCATGTCAGCAGTACAGGGCACACCTATGAGTCTCCAAGAAGAGTGGTGAGAGCCAGATGACTCCTTTCTTTGGGAAGAGAAGAAAAGGAGGATAGAGAGCAACACTTGCTGCAGAAGGATGAGCAAGTGAGAACCACAGGCACTGTGGGGAACTGCTGGGCTCTGGTGTGGGTAGAGCTGCCAGCAATCCAGTGGTTGTCCATTCCAGACTGTCCACCTGGAACACTGAATCCAACTCTGGAGCCCTCAGTACAGAAGTCAGGTGGAATTGTTGAATTGGGTCCAGAGGAGGGCCACAAAAATCATCAAAGGCCTGTGAAACCTGCCCTATGAAGAGAGTCTGAGAGGGTTGTGGTTGTTCAGCTTGGATGAGAGAAGACAGAGACAAGAGAAGACTACAAAGAGACCATATTATGGCCTTTCAATACTTAAAGGAGGCTCCTAAGAAAGATGTGAAAAAAACTTTTTATCAAGGCCTGTAACAAGCAATAGGACAAAAGGTAATGGTTTTAAACTAAAAGAACAGAAGCTTAGATTGGATATTAGTAAAACATTTTTAAAACTGAGGGTGATGAAACACTGGCACAAGTTGCCTGGAAAGGTGGTGGATGCCTCATCCCTGGAAACAATCAAGGTAAGGTTGGATGGCGCTCCGAGCAGCCTGATGTGGTTGAAGACGTCCCTGTTCCTGCAGGGAGGTTGGACTAGATGACATATAAAGGTCCCTCCCAACCCAAACCATTCTATGATTCTATTGTCTCCAGAAGTCAGTGTTCATTTTAGCCACCCTTTTTCCCTCTGAGGCTCAATTAGAAGCTACCTGGAATATGTGTCAGATAAACACAACATGAAGCTGTTGTCCAAAGACTCCAAGTACTGTTTGTGTTGGGGAACTGCTGGAAGGCTTCACAACAAGCAGCTTCTCTTTAAATCACAATGGTAAACAATGCATTTGCACAGATAATGAATAAAAGAAGTCCCGAGCCACTTGTATGTGGCGGATTTTACAAGCCTCATCCCAGCTGCATCACCCGCAGCCTGAATTCTTCCGTTGTCTCTTCACCCTGTCATGCTGCAGAGTGCAATGGGCTCAGAGAATGGAGATGTGGCTCCGAGTAAAACTGCAGCTCCTGTTGCACAGAGTAACTTGGGAACACCGAGAACAGGAACAAAGGCTCTTTTCACAAGGCTCTCTGCTGCAATGTGCTGACTTAATAGCAGAAATGTTTCTCCAAGGAACAAAAAAGCAGTTGGTGGGCAAGGACTTGCATATACACTTATTTTGATGCCTGCATGGGGATAACATGATTGCAGGCATGCCAGGGGCCAAGATGCTGTCATGAACTGAACAGCTCTGTGCACCCGCAGTGCTTTGAGAAAACAGGTAACTGCCACGTGAGGAGTGGTCTTGGGCCAAGGAAGGAGGGGACCCTCACAAAGGACAGCAGAGCACCCCTTGCTGGTGTCAACCATTAGCATTTGCAGAGTCTGACGGGAATGAAAACTGTCCTCTGGGTTCATGGACTCGCAGACTACTAAGGCCCAGAGGAGAGAGGTATCTTCTGCCCCCCTAGCACAATCATTTTCAACCTGTGAACCCTTAGGGGTCTGCAAGCTATGCCACCAGGGACTCCAAAAACTGTTAAAGTAATAAATTTTGGGGGTCTGCATTCCATGATAAGCTGTATAGCACAAAACACCCACATATCCTTATCTCCCAGAACTGGCTGTAGCTGTGAAAAAAACAAAGAAAACCAGTTTTCAGCTAGTGGCTGAACTGTAAATAAAATAAAACACTGTTTGGGTCCATCAAAAATTGTGTTGCTTCTTATTTTAAATCAATACAAGCTGGAAAGGGCAAAGCCCAAGAGCACCACTTCAGAAACATTATAACAAAACCATGGGCTGAGAATAACTTGGCAACTTACTTTTTGAGGGTAAAACTCTTATCTATCTGCTTGTGAGGCAGTGAAGCAACACACCCATAAAGACAGATACAGTGACGGCTGGAGGGATACCACTTCCCTGTCATCTTCCATAATGCAGCTTTCCAGTACTTAAAGGAAGGTACAGGAAACTTAGGGAGGGGCTCTTTATCAGGGAATGGAGGGACAGGACAAGAGGGGAGATATAAATTAGATCTTAGGAAGAAATGTTTTACTGTGATGGTGGTGAGGCACTGGTCCATACTGCCCAGAGAAGTCATGGATAGCCCATCCCTGGAAGTATTCAAGGCCAGGTTGGATGAGGCTTTGAGCAACTTGATCCAGTGGAAGGTGTCACTGCCCATGGCAGGAGCGGGGGAACTAGATGAGCCTTAAGGTCCCTCTCCCACCCAAACCATTCTGTGATTCCATGATTCTGCAATATTTTGGGAAAGAAGGAAGAGGAGCCTCCCATCCCAGCCACAATATGGTGTTATTCAGTTTAAAGACTATTCCTGTCGCATCAAGTAAACAGCACACTCCTGAAGCACAGGATCTCAGAGAAGTTGGGCAGGTGTGCTCAGTGCCTGCTCTCTGGCAGTCACTGGGAGCAGTTCCCACCATAGAGAAACCACAACTCTGCAGAAAGCAGATATGGAGTGGCTTTAGCCCAGACTGAATTTCTTCCTAACCCATTACAGCTTGAGATCAGCCTGAATTCTGAAGCACAACATGTAATATCTCTTCAAAGAGCTACATTACCCAGAAAGTCGCTGATATCCACATAAGCACAGTCTGTCACACATATTATTTTGCTTACTAAGTTCATGAACTGAGTGACTTCAGGCAATGACAAATTCCCACCCAGTGTTTGGTTTTGTGACTCGAACTAAGAGGTCACATTCTCTTCTACAGAATTCATCTGATGCTGCATTAGAAAACAATCCAATGTGGATCAATATTAAATTGCCAAAACAAAACTAAAGCAGCTTAACCGCAGAGTGCAGGAAGTGAAACCAGCCCCAGTCAGGCAATGGTGAGAAAGCAAAAAGAAAAAACTTATCTGTGACGGAAAATATCCTCCCATATGAGGACAGGCTAGGAGAGAAGGTTCAGGGAAGACATTACAGGAGCCTTCTAATACTTAAAAGGGAGTTTGAGGAAAGCTGTGGAGGGGCTCTTTATCAGGGAGTTCAGGGATAGGATGAGGGGTAAGGGTTTTAGGCTGAAAGAGGAAAGATTTAGATGAGATCTTACAAAGAAACATTTTGCTGTGAGGGTGGGGAGGCACTGACAAAGGTAACCCAGAGAAGTCAAGGCTGCCCCATCCCTGGAGGCGTTCAAGGCCAGGCTGGATGAGGCTTTGAGCAACCTCAGTGGGAGGTGTCTGATCCAATGAGGGTTGGAATTGGATGATCTTTAAGGTCCCATCCAGTCCAAACCATTCTACGATTCTATGAATCCCTCCATCATACAAGGTTAGAAGATCCCAAAGTAATTCTGGGCTCAGGCCCAGCATTGCCCTATCCTTGGCACAGAGGCAAAGCCATTGAGTGCTGGTAGACTGTGCACAGGGAGGGATTTGCCTCCCATCCCCACTCTGAAGCTTTTCTGGAAGTGGGAAGCACATCTATCAAAAACATAGACCAGACGCTGCTCAGAGCTAGATGCTGTCACCTCGGAGCAGTATAAGAGAAGGCTTCACTCAGCTTCTGCCTGCAGTGAAATTTGGAGTACAGAGGAAGGGTGAAGGAAGCAGAGGCTTTGAGTGAAACCATTTACCCTGAACAGGCTCAGCTATTGCTAGTGAAGGAGCGCAGAGAGTGGCCAGAGACTCAAAACAGTCATGCGCTGCTGCCTGCAGACCACAAGGAGAGTAAGGTAAAATCCCATGTGATGCTCACAGCACTGCCAACCTCTCTGCATGCCAGAGGCTCTCACTGCAACCACCCAATCAGACACTGCAAAGCAAGACATTGTGCTCAGCAGAAGCAGACAGGACAACCACTGGAGGCGAACAAAGCCATGGAACACACAGATTGTCCTGGGATGCCTTGGTCCCCGCACACAAGTTGGGCAGAGAACAGTAAGATCTCAGCAGAGTCGCTGCCAGAGAAGGAAATGTGCTGCAACAAAAGGAAGTGCCCAGCCCTCTGGATAGAGACAGCCGAGACTCTGCAAAGTCAGCTCAAGGCACAGCGGTCTGAAATGCCTCTGCAAAGACTGATCATGACAGCTAAGGATAAATAAGAGAGAAAATAGGGCAGCAACATGCCACCCCAGTGAGTATAGCATCAAGATGGAGCTGAGAAATGGGGAAGCAGCTACCAACTGGACCCAGGAGGTTGAGGCCATTTGTGCAGATGAAAGGACAGTATATATATATAGATATGGTATGTGCTTTTAAACCAAAGCAAGCCAGGCAGATAGTAGCTGCATTAACGAACATGAGCAGGGAAGGTTAAAAAGTATGATGCATGGAGAAGATTCTGGACTTGCTTTCAGAAAATGTTATCTTCCAACTAAAAATGCAGACAAGACCAACCCATTCACTGCACTACAGATGTGAGGGTAGATAGCCACTGGACGTGGATTTCATGTGAATTTACTAATCCCAACCCAGTACCTCTAAAATCAGTGGAAAGCGCCATCCTACCCCAACAACGTGACTGTTCATAGTGCAGGTAACACACTAACAGGCTTTAAATGCCATGCAAAAGGGCTCTGTGGAGATAGCTGGCTGGCTCTCCTCCTTTATCAGCAAGAAATGTGAGCTGGGTGGGGCTGGGTTGCACACAAATTCCCCTCTCCACATTCATAACAACCACTCCATTGCAGAGCTGCTCTTGAATTTGCTTTCCCAACCTACTGCCTACTGATCACCATCAGCTTTGGAGCAAACCCTTCACACAGCTGTCTCATGTCACAACCTGTCAGAAAACCAACTGCTTTCAGGGTCGCTGTTGCATCCCTGTAATGTGAACTACCCCACCAAGCAACATGCCACAGGGTTTGCAAGGTCTCAGGAACACAGTTTGCAATGCTTGTTCTGTCCAAGCTCTCCTTAACCTACCTGAAGCTTTGTTTGACTTCATTTAGCTACAAGAGTAATTCTTCTAATTGATCAGGTAACCATGGCTAATTATTTTTTATGCTTGTTTATCTTTTTATGCTACCATTGTGCAATAGAAACTACAAGCACAGCCAAGCAGCATACAGAAAAACAGGCTTGGCATGAAAAGAGGCCTTGAGAAGTAGAGGCATAGGATGTGCTGTGAAGGAGAACAGGCATGGGATAATAAGGGATCGAGCACAGGCTGGCACTGGTAGCCCCACACTGGTAACAACCAATAAAAACTATGGAACAGATGCTGGACAAAAGCAGTCACCAAGAGGACCTCTTTCTAATTATTACAGAAAAAGAACATCTTGACAAAAAAAAAGGAGAGGATGATGAGCAGGTGCTGATCTCTTCTCTCTGGTGATCAATGATAGGACCTGAGGGAACATCAGGAAGATGTGCAAGGGAAGGGTTAGGCTGGATGTTAGGAAAATGTTCTTTACCTAGAGGGTGGTAGAGCACTGGCATGGGCTCCCCAGGGAGGCAGTCACAGTGCCAAGCCTGACAATATTCCAGAAGCATTTGGACAATGACCTCAGACACACAGTGTAAATGTTGGGGTGTCCTATGCAGGGGCAGGAGTTGGACTCTATGATCCTTGTGTGTCCCCTCCAACTCAGTATATTCTATGATTAGAATGTTAAAGGCTCAGTTATACTAAGATTAAACTCTTGTCTCTCTCTGTACAAAGCCTGATTCATTTCTGCCTATAACTATGCCATTGAGCATTAAAACTGTTCTCTGCTAGATTCATCACCCTTCATGCAGGCAAATCCTCAGCTATCACAGCATCATTTCAAAGCACGAGACTGTGCCCTCAACAGGGCCTGTTCAGAAATTACCAAATCCCTCCCCAGATATAGTGATGCTGATATTTCCAAAGCCCATTGCTCAATATCGGGAACAATTCCTGTAAAACCCGTCACTAGCTCATGGTATTTCTCTGACACATTTCAGGGATACCTGGCAGAAACATTTTTCCAGGAAGTCTCATGCTATTTTTTGCCACAGCAAGACAGCCTAGAGCTTCTAAACAAACAAAGCCAGTTCCTCTTACATCCCCAAAAATTGCATGAAGACCATAATTGGGAAGCAGCCTTTTGCAAAGTGTTCCCATACATTTTCCTAATATATTCAATTCTACATAAGGGTTTTGACAGTGTCCATTTAGGAGGCTCAGCCATTTTCTCTGCTTTCCAAGCACTGAGGCTGTGTTGAGCATCTCTTGCAGTGACCAGTTTATTTCCTGAAAATAAACAGGACATCTTCCACTGGATCAGGTTATTCAAAGCCTCACCCAACCTGGCCTTGCAGACTTTCCAGGTATGGGACTTCCACGACTGCTCTCAGCAACCTGGGCCAGTGCTTCAACATCACAGAATCATAGAATCATAGAACAACCAGGTTGGAAGAGACCCATTGGATCATTGAGTCCAACCATTCCTATCAAACACTAAACCATGTCCCTCAAGACCGCATCCACCCGTGCCTTAAACACCTCCAGGGAAGGCGAATCAACCACCTCCCTGGGCAGCCTATTCCAATGCCCAATGACCCTCTGTGTGAAAAACTTCCTCCTAATCTCCAGCCTAAATCTCCCCTGGTGGAGCTTGAGGCCATTCCTTCTTGTCCTGTCTCCTGTCACTTGGGAGAAGAGGCCAGTTCCCTCCTCTCTACAACCTCCTTTCAGGTAGTTGTAGAGAGCAATGAGGTCTCCCCTCAGCCTCCTCTTCTCTAGGCTAAACACCCCCCCCCCCCCCATCCTCACAGGAAAGCATTTCTTCCCAAAACCTCATATAAATCTCCCCTCTTTCAACTTAAAACTGTCTCCACTCATCCTATCCCTACACTCCCTGATAAAGAGCCTCTCCCCAGCTTTCCTGCAGCCCCTTTCAGTACTGGAAGGCTGCTCTGTGGTCTCCTCAGAGCCTTCTCTTCTTCAGGCTGAACAACCCCAGCTCTCTCAGCCTGCCTTCATATGGAAGGTTCTCCAGCCCTCAGGTTACCTTCATGGCCCTCCTCTGGACCCAGTATGGCAGATTCATGCCCTCCCTTTGCTGAGAACACCAGAACTGAAAGCAGGGCTCCACGTGAGGCCTCAGAAGAGCAGAGCAGAGGGGCAGAATCCCCTCCTTCAACCTGCTGGTCACCATGTCAAATCATGTCTTCTCTGCTCGTTCCCACCAACCTAGAATCCTAGGAAAAGCTACATAGGGGAGTAATTTCTGGCTCTTCAGCCTCTGCTTTAAATCTTTTCTGCTTTCTGCTTTTTTTCCCTGCCCACTTCTTCACGTGGCTCACTTTGGCAATGCCCATAGGATCTTACAGCGCTAAGAAACAGTAGCTCACAGGTGGCTCAACTGTGGAGACCTTGGTAAACAAAGGAACACTGAAGGGAATAAATAACCCCGTGTCAGACACAGGGAGGTCTGGCATAACTTTAGCTGCTGTCTTTAACATTGCCTGTTGCTGAGTTTACAGAGGCTGCAATCCAACATCTCCAGCCACCAACTCCGCATGCATATATATGGCACTTGATAATACAGTGCCCTTTAAAACCCAGGCTCAGTAATGAGCTGGGGAATTCCTCTACAAGTTTTCAAGGCTCCTGGGCTCTGACAGCATCCACAAAGCAGGACAAAACTCCCAGATGGGCTGAACCATCCTGCCAACAAATTCAGCTGACTGCTCTCAGCAGGACACTCCTGTGGGTTAACTGCTCCTTTGCCACTGCCCTATCAATGGATTTATGGTGGTTTAACCTTCAGACAGCCAGGCCTCCCGATAACAGATTGGCACAATCTGTCCTCACTTTGCGGACTGCAGCCACCAAACCCCAGGATGGTGCATGCCCTGTTGTCACAAAACAGTACAAAACCAAAGTCTCCTGCCTTCCCATTCAAAACTGAAGATATTTTTGAAACTTAGTTGAATTTCTACTTGATAAAAATTAAACCCAGAGGGACTGAGATGCCAGGGAACATTTTTTTTTTTCCCCAAAAAGGCTGAGTTGTATCAGCTGGGGAGACAGGACAGAAAAAAGATCATCACAACTGAGTTTGTAAGGGCAGCAATCATCATTCAAGCAAAACTGAAATATTTCACCCATGACTTCATAAAATCATGGAATCATAAAATGGTTTGAGTTGGAAGGGACCTTAGAGATCATCCAGTTTCAACTCCCATGCCACGGGCAGGGACACCTCCCACTAGATTAGGGTGCTCAAAGCCTCATCCAACCTGGCCTTGAACACCTTCAGGTGTGAAGCATCCACAGCTTCTCTGGGCAACATGGGCCAGTGCCTCACCACCCTCACAGAAAAACATAAGACCTTATCTAACTCTCTCCCGAGGCTTAAAACCATACTCCTTCATCCTATCCCTGCACTTCCCAATAAAGAGCCCCTCCCCAGCTTCCCTGCATCCCCTTTCAGTACTGAAAGACTGCTCTAAGTTGTCCTTGGAGCATTCTTTTCCATAGGCCGAACAACTCCAACTCTCAACATGGCTTTGTGTATCTTTGCCAATAAGGAGATGTAGGGATTCTTCTCCTAGCACAGAACACTTGAACCAAGCTGCATAAATATAATCCACCTTGCTGAAAAGTGTACAGAGAGGTGTAGGCTGGCTTACAGCACAGCCCCAACAGCTCTTTGCCTGCCGCAAGCCAGGCAGTTTGTGGGGCAGCAGAGGCAAACAGAGGTTCTGACTTCTCCCAGACATAAGCAAGTTGGGACAGTGCTTTCCAATGCAGCTGCATTTTCTTGCCAGTGCATGGCGGAAACCCCGTTGATCAAGGCTTTCCCCTCCCTCAGGGAGGAGGAAGCTTATTTCAGCCTTCTTCCTGCACAGCTGCCTGCTTCCTTTGCAGGCTGTGATGGGAACATGGCCAGTGCTCAGCTGTTTTCTTGCCCCTGAGAACGAGAAGGGAAAGCACCCATGCCAGCAGCCATGTCTTTCCTTGTGCCCCCAAGGCTTATGGATAAGGAGAAGCAGTTCACGTCAGCAAGCTTTGCAAACTAGATAATGCAACAAACTCTTGCTTTGTATTTCTCTGCACACGAGCCCTGGACAACTCCCAGCTGAGATTCCAGGACCTTCCTCAAAGCTGGTCCATAAGGCAACCACCAAATTGAAGTCTTTAACTTCCTAGTGCTGCTATCACATTAAGTCTACATCCAGATCCTAGGGAAAGGAGCACACCTCTACCACAAACACCAGAATCTAGGTCTTCCTGATACCCAGCATCCCTCTCATTCCCTCTTTATACCGGGGCTGTCCTACACTGAGGCTCGCATTCAGATACCACCCTGCTATAGAAGTCTCTTGGAAGATTACTCAACTGGCCTCACCACTTCTGGGCCACTTCTTTTTCTGACACAATTTCCCTCACAAAACCTCTACCTCAAACAAGACGCTACTGCAAAAAGCTTTCAACTCAGCTCAGCCTCACAGGGAGGTCAGTGCCAGGACAACTTGGAAAACCTTACTGCCCCGTTTGAAACCTTTAAAAATGCAGTCCAAAGATCACAGAAAACATAAACCTTTTGATTCTTTCCTTGTGTGCACACCCACATAATATCACTGTTTTCAACAAAGCTATTCCTGGCTTAATGAGATAAGCAGAGAACCAAGTGACCTCTTTTACCATGTCCTAGGACCAAAGTCTCCTAAGAAACTCTGTCACTCAAATGCAGCCTCATCTCACCAAAAGGATCAGGCAGAAACAGGAATGTGTTTCTCAAATACAAGCTGAAGTTTGAAAATACAGGTTGCCCCATTATTCTTTATGTTTAGTAACTACCATATCTTTGCAAGGCCACACAGAGACAGATTTAGTGTTCACATGTGGATTACTTGTCTTCAAGCCAGAGCAATCACAAATCCACAGGCTGAAAATATCACAGAACCATGTAATGGTTTGGGTTGGAAGGGACCTTAAAGATGATGCAGTTCCAACACCCCTGTCATGGGCACAGGCATGGGCTCCTTCCACTGGATCAGGCTGCTCAAACCTCACCCAACCTGGCTAATTTCCAAATGCATTTTGGCCTGGACAAGAAAAAAAGGGGGAAAAAAAACAGTTATGCCACCTTTCAGAAAAGCTTTCTTGCTTCTCCAGAGATCCTGAAAAGATGGTTTGAGGGACTGGAGCAGCTCAGCATATTTCAAGGAGCAGAGAACCTAAGGTGGAGGCTGGAGTTACCTTGAATAAGGCTGTTCTATATGATGGGCTGCTCTTCTCCTCAGCTTGATCAGAGCACAATTCCCACCTGTGACCCACTCCCACTTTCAAACCAAGGGCATGCAGAAAGCAGTAAAAGTATATACAGCACCTCAAACTCCAGGAGAGACCTTCAATTCCACCTCCTTTTATACCACCAGAATGGCAAAAGGAGAACTTAAAGCACTTAGCCAAACTACCCCATTGGTTACAACACATTTATACCATCATAGGCCTACCCAGCCCACCAAATCACAACATCAAGATAAGAACAACAACCTACTCTTCCACAGCTTTACATAGAAACACAAAATGTCTTGAGTCCGAAAGGGATCATCAAGTCCTACTCCTGTTTCTGCATAGGACAACACCATGTGCCTGAGGGCATTGTCCAAATGCTTCTGGAATATTGTCAGGCTTGGCACTATGACTTCTTGGGTCCTAACATTGGTCACCAGAGAGAAGAGATCAGAGCCTGTTCCTCCTCCTGTGGGGAAGTAGTAAACTGCAATAGGCCTTCCCTCAGCCTCCTCTTCTCCAGGCTGAATGGACCAAGTGACTTCAGCCGCTCCTCATATGCCACTCCTCTAAATCCTTCACCAGCTCTGGTTCATACAGTTTTTATTTCTGTTCTATGAAGCATTAACCTCTCAAAGCTATTTGTACACTCCCCTGCTAACCAGCTTCTTCAATGAATTATGTTTTCAAAAGCTTTGATAAACACTGGAGGGGAACCAGAGCACCAGAACCTACTTAGACTCAAGAAGCTCCAGGAGTCCCAGGTATCAACAAGCTACAGAAAATACTTTCTAAGAGCCAGATGCCAGGACTTCCTATGTTTTCTGATCCAGCAGATCAAACACCTGGTTCCCTAAAACACCCACTGAGGAACATACAAGTCTGAGAAACCTTTAACTCTTACTAGAGAGACAGGTGATGTAAAAGGCACCTTTGCAGGCAGGCCTGTATCCTAAGTGAGAACACATAGCAGGAAAAAAGAAATACACCTGAAATCTTGAAATCTGCCATATTCTAACAAACCTACAACCCACTGTAGGAGTTACAAGTCAGCATCACTCAGAGCATCCTCAAGGTTGTTCTGAACTGCACTGAGGATGGGGAAAAGGCACACAGGGAGCTTCAAATCACCTCCTGCCAGGACTCGGTATCATACTATTTGACCATAAACATAAGATGTTGTCTGCACCAAGATGCTTCCTGCTGTCCTGAAGCTAAAAGCTGCTCAGAGAAATTTTCCCAGGCACACTTCTAACAAGGAAAGAAAACTGAAAGATGAGAACATGAGCCAGGGAGAAAAAAAACCAAACCTTTCTCTTCTACAGGTCCCCACGTAAAGAGGGGAAATCTACAGGCACGCATGATCAACACCATAACCAAAAGATGATGCCAGATACGCATTAGAAATTTTCAGTACCTGACACCAACTCACATCCACAGTACCTCTCGTATGTAATAATATGTTTATTATACAGGTGTCTAAGATCAGGGAGACCTCACCATGAAGAGGCCAAGGGAAGAATATAATTTTTTAGTGGGAACATGCCTCCATTTTTCAGAAGCTATCACATCATGACACCATAACCCAGCAGCATTCCTATGTGCTGGAGAACTTTGGAAGAACACAGTTTCACAGAGGTCCAATTTCAGAGCAGCAGCTCTTCCCCGTACTCCACTGCATCACCAAGCATTCCAAAGCATCATGAGAAGGTGCCATACCTGTATGTGACATACACTGCAGTGCCAGGCTCATCTCTTTCCCAAATCAAAGCCACTCTCTCTGGAGACTTTTCAACATGTTGATCCAAGCAATTTACTGTAAGAAAACAGAGGTTTAAATAAAGCCTGATCATATGCAAGGTGCTCTGTAAAAACTTTGCATGGTCAAGCATAACAGCAAGCTAGCACGAGATGAAACATAGAATCAGAAAATCGTTAAGGTTGGAAAAGATGTCCAAGATCACCAAATTCAACCATCAACCACTGTGCCTACCCAGCCATTCCTTAGTTAGCTACCCGCAGACTCATTTACATAACAACACTAGGAAGTTGTCCTTCATAGTGGTAGCATCTGTAGCACTGGTAAAGCTACCCCTGCCATATCTGTGGGATGCAAATATTACAAATACCACACTTAATTACACTTAGCACACTTCAGCTGTAGAAGCCCCATCCCTGGAGGTGCTCAAGGCCAGGTTGAATGGGGCTTAAAGCAACCTGATCCAGTGGAAAGTGTCCCTGCCCACTGCAGCAGGGGCTGAAACTGGATAAACTTTAAGGTCCCTTCCAACCCAAGCCATTCTATGATTCTATAATTATTGGTACAGCTGCCTTAGAGATGGCACCCCCACAAGAGGCCTCAGCTGATTCCACTCAGCTTAGTTCCACTGGTTAAGCTTAAATCAGCCCAAATCTCTCCCTTGCTCCCAGCAGCGCAAGGACAAAACACTTGTTTTGATGGTTTTCTTCCCCATGTTGTACCCCTGAGCAAACCAGTATGAGCTGCTATGTGGGATGTAGTGTCTGTACTAATACCTAATCTAATCATGGGAGCTAATGAGCAGTTAATATCCTCTCCTTTTGTGATATTTGAGGAACAGAACAATGGGAAAGCATGAAGACTGCAGAAGACCGGCATCTGGCCAGGACTTCAGGAGCCAAAAAAGACAGGAGGTCAAGATAACTCTTATTGCAAACCTTATATGGAAACTTCAAAGGGGGGCAGATGCCAACAAAATAGGGTAAGGGGCTGCTTTGCAGACCTCAGACTAAATAAAGGACAATGAGGAGCATGCATAAGGGGGTGGACACCTATTATAATTAGTATTGGCAATGTGATTTATATGCATGATTTTAACGAGAAATTTAATACATATGTATAAATTCAGTGTATGAAAAAACTGCTATTTGTAACTGTCAGCATACATGGTAGGCAGAACAATCCCCTTGTGTAACCAGCATCAAAAATTAAAAAGAATGCCTGCTTCTTTAGACCACGTTGGTGTTAAGGCATTTCTTTTCCTGATTTTGGTGACACCCAGAGTAGCATTTTGCTATAAAAATCTAACAGTCTGGCTTCCCCAGATTGAGTTTTTAGCACTGTATTATTTGGATTTTCTAATTAAAACTCTTGTGAAACATTTTTGTTTCAGGGTGTAATGGAGAAGCTGAATCTCGGCTCACTGAAAATATCTAAAACTTCAGGATCTGGAGTAAACTTACAGAGTATAGATACGTACACATTACCAGACATCTGGTACAGATGAACATGTCCCAAGAGCTGAAAGAGGTAAGATTTAGATGAGAGATTAAAAATAATTGTTTTCCTGTGAGGGTGGTGAGGCACTGGCACAGGCTGCCCAGAGAAACTGTGGCTGCCCCATCCCTGGAGGCATTCAGGGCCAAGTTAGGTGAGGCTTTGAGCAAGTAGGAGGTGTCCCTGCCCATGGCAGGAGTGTTGGAACTGGATGGGCCTGAAGTCCCTTCCAGCCCAAACCATTCTATGAAGCTGAGCGCTACACCTTCTAAAACCTGAAGGTATAACAGTACCTTCTGAATGCAAACTTCCCTCCCTCCCTCCCTCCAAAAACCAGAGGTAGAGAAAACTTTAACTACACAAGATGCTCAAGTGGACTTTGGGGAGCACCCAGCCTGAAAAGACTTATAGTGAAACCTGCCTGCCTGCATGTTCACCAGCAACTTGCTTGATGGTTAGAGATTAACCTTGGAAAGTATTAATTCCAAGCCTAAACTATGCTTACTTATTTCATTATCATCTTCCAAAGGCTGTTACTTCTTTCAATAGACGACCATTGAAAACCAGACAGGCACACTGCCACGTTAACTCAGAGAAAACCCTCACAAAAAAAAAAAAACCACTTCGTTTCAGATCATATTTCCAAGAAATATTAATGCTGCCAGGGAAGGATTTCATTGTTCCAGATAAAATTAAGTGCAGGCAAAGCTGCCTATTATAAGTTGTGAAATTTAAGTAGACTTCAGCTCAGGAGCCAGCTTCTGCTCTTCTCCAATTTACACCACACAGAGGGTGGGAACAAACCCCAAAAGGTGCACAGAGAGAGAAAGATAGAAATCCCACTGAATTCAGCACATTTAATTGCAAGAACAACAGTCGATCTCAAATTTGTAAACAGATGAAGAGCATTTTTTCAGTCTTCTATTTTTTTAATGTAAATTCCTACAGCCATACTATAAAAATAAATGAGATAAAGCCATTTCTTGTATTTGTAATATTATATATTATTACTCATCTCCCACACATTACGGGAGGAGAAAAGCTCTAATGGGGAACACATGAAGCAGTTTCACATTGGTTTCCTCTGTTGTCCATTCCAAAGTAATAGGATCCACTGTGGCTTGGTCCATGACCCTTAGCAACTCCCACCTCCAAGCTTGCTGCAGCAACACCCTCATGGATTGCGCCATGCTACAGTAATGGAGATTCACTGCCCAAGCAGCATTTCTTACTCAGCCACACAAGCCTTCAGCAGGAATTTCTGTTGCAGGAAGCCTCAGCTGAGCCAAGTTGGGGCTTTAGCTCTTTACTCAGTAAGAACCACAGCCAACTGCTATTACTTCCTTCCCAATCTTAGGCTTACAAGAGCCTTTCACTCACTTTGCAAAATAGAGTTTCGTGACCTTCCCCTTCCTACTATACCCTAATGGTTTCTCCATGTGTCGTCTTGCCTCCTCAATCACACTTGGAAATGATCCATTTTGGTAACACATGCTCCTGAGGACCCAATGTCTTGCAAGTGCAGTAGTTGGTTGGGGCATTTCCTGGCCAGGGTGATAAACCCTGAAGCTCACAGTTCCCCTCAAGCCTTCTGCAAGTTCTCCCCAAGCAAGAAGCAGCAGGTGACTCGGTTGCCTGTGGTCCACTGTGTTGGGGAAAAGGCACACAGGATGCTCTGGATCAGGGACCTGAACTGTTGCTGTATTTCTGTAACCAGTGTTCAAATCAAGAGACGTAGGGACAAAATCAGAACTTCCTAACAGAAAATGAGCCATTCACATATGGCCAAGTACCATCTGCTTTAAAAGAAGAAAACCAGCAACAGCAAAATTGTTTAATTCTGTGCATCTACATCTCCAAGGTCTACAGTTTCTTTTTACCTATGAAAGAAAACTAAGTGGCATCTAGTGCTTCCTAAGAACCAGACATAAGACATGATCTAAAATCAGGCCCGGCAGTACTGGGATTTCAAACACCTGGTCCATGTGGGACCCAGTGCCTTGGAAGTGTAGTAGTTGGTTGGGGTATTTCCTGAAGAAGGTGTTGATCCCACTCTACAGCGGAAACAAACAGAACTCTGAAAGTCTCTTGTGTTCAGCCAAGATCTTCCTTTCAATAGGAATCAATGAAAGCAGAAGTTTGGTTAAAATCCCTCTGCCGAGTGCTAGAAGCTGTGCTGCATGCACCCTTCCATCAACTCAATATGCACTGCTGGGAACCATCTGCTGGGAACCACTGCTGGGGAGGAGATGCTTCACTACATTGTTTGGAAGACCTGAGGAGGGTTTGCTCTTTTGCTCTGGTGACCAGAGATGTTACAGCTCCTGACAGTGACTGAAGCACTCTCCTAGGAATAGGAAACAAAGGTAAGAAATATACATCCTCATTAAACAACTTCACCACTGAGTTGTGCTTCACGGGGGGGTGCAGTTTACTCCCACTGGATGAAACCAGGCCACAGCACAGAAGTCTTCTAGGCAGGTATGGCCAGGAAGAAACACAGAGTTGGTTAGAACCATCACAGCAATTTTTCCTCTTCCCTCACCTAAGTTCATACAATCATAGAATGGTTTGGGTTGGAAGAGACCTTAAAGACCATACAGCAGCACCCCCTCTGCCTTGAAGGCAAAGTTAGAGGCAAAGACCAAGCTCCTCATCTGAGAGCAAAAAGTAGCTGCAGCTTCCTCTGTACAAGCCTGGGATTTGCTCCATCCCTCACCTTTGTCACCTTCACTCAGCACAGGACACTGCAGCACCTCACACACTGAGGAGGTGGCTGCCCAATCCCTGGAGGTGTGCAAAGCCAGGCTGGATGAGGCTTTGAGCGCCCTGGTCCAGTGGAAGGTGTCCCTGCCTGTGGCAGGGGGGTGAAACTGGGTGATCGTAGAATCACTAGGTTGGAAAAGACCTCTGGGATCACTGAGTCCAACCACCCCTATCAACCACTAACCCATGCCCCTCAGCACTTCATCAACCCATCTTTTAAACACCTCCAGGGAAGATGACTCAACCACCTCCCTGGGCAGCCTCTGCGAGTGCCCAATGACCCTTTCTGTGAAAATATTTTTCCTGATGTCCAGCCTGAACCTCCCCTGGCGGAGCTTGAGGCCATTCCCTCTCATCCTGTCCCCTGTCACTTGAGAGGAGAGGCCAGCTCCCTCCTCTCCACAGCCTTTCAGGTAGTTGTAAGAGCAGTAAGCTGTAGAGAGACTCCTCTTCTCCAGGGTAAACAACTCCAGCTCTCTCAGCCGTTCCTCGTAAGACTTTTCTCCAGTTCCTTTCCAACCCAAACCATTCCATGATTCTATCATCTCACCTACGGATTTTCCCACCTTTCCCCACGCCTGGCAGACTTAGAATCACAGAATCATAGAATCATAGAACAACCAGGTTGGAAGGGACCCATCGGATCTTCTAGTCCAACCATTCCTATCAAACGCTAAACCAAGTCCCTCAAGACCTCATCCACCTGTGCCTTAAACACCTCCAGGGAAGGTGAATCAACCACCTCCCTGGGCAGCCTGTTCCAATGCCCAATGACCCTCTGTGTGAAGAACTTTCTCCTAATCTCCAGCCTAAGTTTCCCCTGGCGGAGCCTGAGGCCATTCCCTCCTGTCCCGTCCCCTGTCACTTGGGAGAAGAGGCCAGCTCCCTCCTCTCCACAACCTCCCTTCAGGTAGTTGTAGAGAGAGAGAGTTTCTCCAAGCGCTGCCCAACCAAACTCTGTGGACTTTTTTCCCTAAAAATCGCGGTGCCAGGGAGCATCACAGAACGGCTTGGGCTGGAAGGGACCTTCAAGCCGGGGGAGGCCCGGGGGCTCCTTACCGGAGACGTTGATGCGGCCGCCGAGGAACCAGCGCGCGGGTCCGGCGGGCGCGGGTTGGCAGGCGGTGTGGAAGGCTCCGTCCCAGCGCAGCAGCCCCCGCGCCGCCTCCGCCCAGAACGCCGCGGGGTCCCGGGCCGCCCTCTCCCGCAGCTGCCGGTACCCGCTGGGGTCCCCCGCGCCGCCGCCGCCGCAGCGCCGGGCGGCGAGCGACAGCCGCCCCGGGGCCAGCAGAGCCCGCAGCGACCGCCCCGCCGCCAGCGCCATCGGGCACCCAACCCCGGGCGCCCCCCGGCACCGCCCCCGCAGCGACCGCCCGCGGGGAGGGGCCGCCGACACCGCCGCCCCGAGGCACCGACGGAGCGGCCCCGGGGGAGCCTCCCGGTTCGGGCAGCACTGGGGAGGCGCCGTTAGAGCCTCGAGGACCGGGCAGTACCGCGGTGGGGGGGGGGGGCACCGGGAGCGCCTGGCACAGCGGGAAGAACCGGGAGCATCTCACAGCCCGGGGAGCTCCAGGAGCGCCTCACAGACTGGGAAGCGCTGGGGAAGTACCGGGAGCCTCTCACAGCATCTCACAGCCCGGGAGAGCTCCAGGAGAGCCTCACAGACTGGGAAGCGCTGGGGAAGTACCGGGAGCCTCTCTCAGCCCGAGCAGCTCCAGGAGCGCCTCACAGACTGGGAAGCGCTGGGGAAGTATAGGCAGCCTCTCACAGCGTCTCACAGCCCGGGAGAGCTCCGGTACAGCCCTAGAGCCTGGGAGAGTCCTGGGAGAGCTCCACAGCCCCGGAGAGCCCGGCGAGCGTCTCACAGCCCAGGGGAGCCCCGGGAGAAACCCGGGAGCATCTCTCAGCTCGGGAGAACTCCAGTGTAACTCCAAAGCCCAGGAGAGCCCCAGGCGTATCTCACAGCCCGGGGAAGCTCCAGAGCCCAGGGAGAGCCCCGGGGGCATCTTACAGCCCGGGAGAGCTCCCGGTAGAGTCCTGGGAGAGCTCCGCAGCCCGGGAGAGCCCCGGGAGCATCTCGCAGCCTGGGACAGCCCTGCCCACCACGAACATTCCACAGTCAGAGACAGCCCTGGCCCCTATATGGTCCCACGAGACACACCTGCACGGCCCCAAGATCACCCTCCACCCAGGGAGCATCCCACATTGTGAGACAGTCCTGCACCTCCACATGGCCCGGGGAGCGTCCCACATCCTGAGATAGCCCTGCAACCCCACACAGCCCCTGGAGCACCCCAGGAGACACCCCTGGGAGCATCCCACACCCAGAGACACCCCTGCATGCCTGGGAGCATCCCACAGCCTGAGTCAGCCCTGAATCCCCACGGGGCCCCAGGAGCACCTTAAGAAACATCCCTGCACCTGCACAACCCCAACGTCACCCTGCACCCCAATAGACACCCCTGGGAGCATCCCACACCCAGAGACACCCCTGCATGGCCCCAGGAGCGCCCCAAAAGACACTTGTGCCCCCATATGGCCCCAAGATCACCATATGCCCAGTGACACCTCTGCACCTCTGAGAGTATTCCACACTTGGAGACAGCCCTGCATCCACCCCGCACATGGAGAGACACACTTGCACCCTCACAGCCTTGGGAACACCCGTAACAGTCACACAGGTACACCTTCAGACTCAGAAACACCTACTCAAATGCACCCCTGTGTCCACGCAGCCCTGGGGACCACCCCTCTGCACCCACAGAGACACCCTCAGAAATACACCCTGCGCTTAACACCACTCTGGGTGCACTCATCCTCATCACTACAGAAATGGGCACCCAGGTATAGCCGTGCCCTTCCAGACACATGGTGATACACAGTGCACGTGCACGCGGTCCTCCCCACAAGTGATGCCTGTCACCACGTGTCACCCCCTTGTCCCATCTTTGCTTTCACAGGTCAGAATAGGATAAGTCTCTCTAAGTGGGTACACATCCACTTTTTGCTTGGCAGTCCTGTGAGCATCCTCACTGCCACAACGTGGAGCTCCTGGCTTTGGTATCATGATGCTTCTTTTTCCATCTTAATCCTAGCAGGTTTGGGTGCAAATCCTCAACAACAAGAAGCAGGTAACACAGAGCTTCTGCTCTGTGCATAGCAAGGACATCTTTGCTGGATATGAGGACATCAGTTCTTTTAGAGGCAGACTGGTCCAGCCTCCAAGCATGGAGTTTGAAAACTCACATTGGAGTGTCAAGGTCTGGATATCCTTAAGAAATGCCAAACTGCCCAAGCAGCTCTTGAACACCAACTCACTCTCAGAGTCTGAGCGCAAAAAGCATATTTCATGTTCTAGATTAAAAACTTGAACCTACCCTTTCAGCCAAGCTGTAGCTTGTTTTGGCAGTGGTAGTGTTTTCTATAGATTTTCTGTCCTGGAAACATCACCAGATGCTTTATTCTGGGGTAAATAATACTGATTTTATAATTATTTGGAATTCTGGCACTTCTGATGTTTGCAGCTGTGTATTGTAGGTAACATTTTGGAGAAGCAGAGGCTGAGGGGAGACCTCATTGCCTCTTACAACTCCCTGAAAGAAGGTTGTAGCAAAGTGGGTGTTAGTCTCTTCCCCATGTAATAAGTGATAAGATGAGAGGAGATGGCCTTAAGCTGTGACAGGGGAGATTTAGATTGGATATTTGGAAAAATATTGTGGAGGAATGGTTGTTTTCACAAGGTCATAACTCCCTGGAACAGCTAATCAAAGACTCCGCTGTCTAGCAACCTTTTATCTCTCCACGAGTAACATCATGAAAAACAAGGTGCCCTTGAAGCATGGGACAGGCTGCAAAACAAGAGATACCGAGCCTGAGAAGCGAGGTTTTGTTCCTCTGGGAAAGGCCCTGGGGAGTGTAAAAACTTTCCACAGCTGTGTGAACAGCAACCTTTGAACAAGTAGCCAATTAGAAGTCTGATGGTAAGTAAACACCTTTCCTTTCTTCTGAAAACTATATAATATGACTGAACTTGCTAATAAATCAGAGCTTGCTTATCAATCGTATTGATTGAGCGTCTTGCTTCCCTCTCCGATTCCAACATATTGGTGGCTCATGACATGATATTGAACAGGAGATACCGAACCGGAGATACTGGAACAGAGAGCCGGTGGAGCACCGAAGATGCAGCGATTTGGGGGGCAGAAAGATGGCTTGACGCTGGCGTAGGGAGTTCGTCTCGTGCCTGAGGCAGCAAGCCTCGCAATCTGCGAATGCTACTTGGGATACAGGAGATAAAGAGCTGCAAAAAGGCGTCAGAAGGGAGCAGCGTCCGGCAGGTCAAGACGAATGCGGGCAGATCGTCTCGGCGGGTCAAGACGAATGCGGGCAGATCGTCTCAGCTGCGAGGTACAGAGGTTTGGGCCAAAATATAAAATATAAGGATGAGGTACCTGAGGCTGCACTAAGGGAAATTCTAGTCGACTAGTGATGGAAAGTGAAGTAACTCTACAATTATTTACTGATTTCTTAAAGAAACGTAAAGTAACAGAGTTAGATCTGAACGAGGACCCCCCCTGCATTATATGCCTATGGGTGTGATCACGGTTTGTTTTGGAGTTCTGGGGACTTGTTTGAGGAACAGAAATGGAGGGAATTAGGTGATATTCTTTGGGATAAAGTTATTGACGATGATAAGGCGATGAAACCGTGGTGAACTATTAGGAATTGTTTAAGGCGTTACCACGTGGAAAAGAAAGTTCTTCTGAGAGAGCTGGGGGGGCTCAGCCTGGAGAAGAGGAGCCTGAGGGGAGACCTCATTGCTCTCTCCCTGCAAGGAGCTTGTGGAGAGGAGGGAGCTGAGCTCTTCTCCCAAGGGCCAGGGGACAGGACAAGAGGGAATGGCCTCAAGCTCCACCAGGGGAGGCTCAGGCTGGACAGCAGAATGGAATATTTCCTGGAAAGGGTCACTGGGGCCTGGAACAGGGAGAGGGTTGAGTCCCCTTCCCTGGAGGGTTTAAGGGACGGGTGGACGAGGTGCTGAGGGACATGGGTTAGTGTTTGATAGGAATGGTTGGACTCCATGATCCAGTGGGTCTCTTCCAACCTGGTGATTCTATGATTCTATAAAGTCGCCGCTGCCTTCGCAGCAGCTCTAGGTGGCGCAAATAAACCGGGAATGCTCGCTTTAGGCTACGATTATAGCCGGGACCCTCCGATAGGTCCCACAATTCCGATACATAAAGATACCGTGAAACAGCAGCCAGAAGGCTCCGCTCTTCATGATGCTTTGCAGCCTTCCGCTCCTCCTTCCATTGCCGATCCAGTAGAAACTGCAGTGTTAGAAAATAATTTTGACGAAAAGCAATCGGAGGGGGCAGCTGCCGCAAACCATCATAAAGAAAACTCGATTATGACAACAAAATCTCCCTCAGAACAAACAACACAGTCATCTCTGATACAACAAATCAATTGGTTAAATATTTGAAAGGATGCTATTAGTAACAGCGATTTTGAAGCATGCTTGTCCTTGTCAGACTGTCACGCATGCCCTGTTACATATACGGCTAACCCTGCAGGAGGCATAATGCTACTTACAGCCCAGTAGACTGGAAATTACTTTCCCAATTATGAGCGACTGTTAACGAAAGAGGGTTACATGGAGAACCTGCAAAGCAAATGCTATCATATATTTGGAGTTCAGGTTTACTTCTCCCAGAAGATATTATGGTTGGACTCAATGATCCGATGGTCCCTTCCAACCTGGTTGTTCTATGATTCTACGATTCTAAATGCATAGTGAGAATGATTATGACAGAATCACAACTGATGTTATGGCAGGCACACTGGTTGCAGTTAAGTGATCGTTTTGCTGCTGTTCCGCAGCAACCACACGACCCCTTGTACGGGGTCACAATAGATCAGCTTATGGGCTCAGGTCAATTTACCACAGTTGAAATGCAAGCACAGGTCAGGGCTGAAATACTAAAAGCGTCTCTGAGATTGGCAAGGGAAGCTATAAGTCATGTCAGAACCACCCCTGTTTCTCCTTCGTATCTGTCAATTAAACAAGGTCGGGAGGAACCCTTTGCTTCCTTTGTTGATAAGGTAACAGAAGCAATCAATGCAGCCAATGTTCAGGATTTTATGAAGGGACCTCTGCTATGGCAGTGTGTTGTGGAGAACTGTAATGCTTCCACCAAAAATATTATATCTACTATGCCTGTTGATGCTTCTGTTGAGGAAATGTTAGAGAGAATGTCACAGGTTCCTGTGGGTCAGCAGGCAATGTTAGTGGATGCCATAGAGGCAGTAGGGAAAGGCCAGCAGGCAATGTTAGCAGATGTTATAGAAGCAGTAGGGAAAGGTCTGGTGCATGCCCAAATGCAAGCCTTTGCCGCTCTTGCCCCGCTACAATCACTGACCTGACAACAACAACAAACACGAAGAAGGTGCTTTTGCTGCGGTAAATTTGGACATTTTCACTACAACTGTGGAGCAAAGACAGGATGGTGTACGAAATGCAATGGGAATATTCATTCAACTGAAACCTGTCAGCATTCGGGAAACATGAAGCGGAGCACAAGGAGTCACGGTGTGATGACTGCAACAGCGGCTCCAGCATGGCCTATTTCCGGCGGCCGCAGCCAGCCGGTACCCTGCAACCTGCTAGCGGTGGACACCTCGGTTTGGACCTGGCAACAACAGTAACAACCACACTAATTGGTACTCATCCCACCAAAGTCCCTACTGGAGTCATGGGACCAGTGACATATCGGGACAGTCCTTGTGGCGCTCTCTTATTAGGCTGTTCTTCAACAGGACTTAAAGGTCTGTTTGTTCTTCCTGATATTATCAACGCTGACTTTAAAGGAGAAATCCATATTGTACTCGTGGCATTTTTTCCTCCTGTTGTTGTTCCGGCAGGAACAAAACTAGCTAAGCTGGTGCCCACCTCACAACTGACAGAAGCCACCACTCAGCAACCAAAGCGGCAAACAAGATCTGGATCCAGCGGTGCCACCGTACTTCTTTGTCTTCCGATGGGAGAAAGACCAAAGGCTCCAATTCTCCTAGAAAATGGATCTCACCAATGACAACTTACAGCCTTCCCTGACACAGGGGCCGACATCACAGTTATTAGTAAGGACTATTGACCTGCTAATTGGCCGTTACTTCCAATGGCCACTGGAATACAAGGTGTCGGAGGGTCTGCATCGGTTTGTCTCAGTGTGGGGTTAATCCTCGAGGCTTAGGCCCAAATGATTTGTTGCAAATGGACGTGATGCATGTAGCAGAATTTGGACATTTGTGATACGTTCATGTAGTCACTGATACTTACAGTCATTTTATATGGGCCTCCCCACAGGCTGGGGAAAAAGCGATCCATGTGATTCATCATTTGACATTATGTTTTGCTATCATGGGGGTCCCTAAATCTGTCAAAACATATAATGGACCTGCGTATGTTAGCACTAGGGTCACATGATTCTTTCAACAGTGAGGTGTCAAACATGTTACAGGCATCCCTCATTCCCCTACGGGACAGGCCATTGTAGAAAGAGCTAATCAGACCTTAAAAATATATATAGATAAATTTAAACCTATTTTAGATGTCCAAGAAAGAGTAGCTAAAACATTATTTACCCTGAACTATCTCTGTATTTTTGATGAACACAACCTACCCCCTGCCTATGTGCATGGGACACTTGGAGAATCAACTCATGCTAAGGAACACATCACAGTGATGTATAGGCATCCAGTCACAGGGCTTTGTTTAGGCCCTGCACCTGTTAGTTATATGGGATGAGGTCACATGTTTGTTTCCACCCCAACAGGTCCATTGTGGGTCCCTAGCAGGTGGACATGACCTGTCACATCATGACCTCCTCCACCTCAGCTGAACAGCAAAGACTCCACAGACGACGATGCTGTCTTGGATCTCTTTGCGAATTGTTAAGTCATTTCTTGAACATACCCCTGGATTGGTCTGATCCTATTACTGATCATACAATAGAAAAGTCATGACATCTCTAGAGAAAATGCAAGTGCCTTACAATTACACCTGACTGTGGTTGTGGGCCAATATTACTTTTGCATGCTTAAACAGTCTATTCCATACTTCATTATAGATAAGTAAGTCAATTAGTTCTTATAGTTTTTATAGCACTTAAGTTACGCAAGTTATTCCATTTAGCAACAAAATTTTAAGATACTAGAATAGAAGCAGTTAACAGTTAACCATAGTTATTTGCATTATTACCATAATCAAGTAGAAGGTTGTTATTCATAGAAATATGTTATTGATTATTATGATTGTGTGTTTTTCTAATGTTAGTGCCTGGATTCCCGCACAGCCAAAGACGAATGTATGGGTAACCCTAGCCGATCTGACAAACCAAGATGCTATATGTTTGTCCCTTTCCTCCCTGGGCAACCCTTTTTCTACATGCTTGGTAGGTGTACTGACTGACAATTGGTCCTGTCCTAAAGGTGTACCATTCTGCAACATCTCTGATCCAAGATGGAACGTTAACTACTGGGATCAATAGGTACCACATCTACCTCCTGCCCCCGTAGAACCGCAGGAGTTAGAACTGTTAGGGTCTGTCCAAGCAGATGCTTGTATTATGTTTAATTGGTCTAGTGTACAGCAGTGAAACCCAGCCACAAAATTCTCTGTCCTAGTAAATGCAACCCTTCCTCTGTATAGGAACACCACTTATTGGTGTAACTATACTGCCTCCAAATTATCTGTTTCCTCTAATCTCCCCTTAAAGCTACCAGAAGGTCTATTCCTTATTTGTGATGACTGGGCATGGCCCGGAATTTCCTCACGTTTAAAAGGTGGTCCTTGTACGATTGGCAGATTGTCCTTACATACACCCAATATGTCTATGATTTTAAATATGTCACGGCAATGCTGAGTCAGAAGAATGACGCATGCCTTTCAATCTGACTGTAGAGATGATGTCAAATTCTGGTCCCCTGGAGCAATTATAGCAGTCTCCGTCTTAACTCCTGGAGTTGCTGCATCTGGGGCACTTGCCACATTAAATCAATTAGGATGTTGGCTTGCTAAACAAACCAATGCTACCTCTATAGCATTGTCAAACCTTTTATTAGATGTTGATTCTGTTCGCCATGCCACCTTACAGAATCGAGCAGCGATTGACTTTTTGCTTTTAGCACAAGGTCACGGCTGCGAGGACTTTGAAGGTATGTGCTGTATGAACCTTTCAGATCATTCTCAATCCATCCACAAACAAATTAAAGAACTACACCGCCTGACAAATCAATTACAACAAGAAGAAGGCCTTGGATTTAGATGGCTGGTTACATTCTCTTGGCTTGGGAACCTGGCTTCGTACAATAATACAGTATTTAATCAGTTTTGGAATAGTTATACTAGTCTGCATGTGTGTTTTGCCTTGCATTTGTGTTTGCTTACAAAGATTAATGTATCAAGTTGCTTCTTCTGTAATCACCCCAACGTTGTTTGCTCAAGCTCAAGAAGGGGGATTTGTGGAGGAATGGTTGCTTTCACAAGGCCACAACTCCCTGGAACAGCTAATCAAAGGCTCCGCTGTCTAGCAACCTTGTATCTCTCCACGAGTAACATCATGAAAAACAAGGTGCCCTTGAAGCACGGAACAGGCTGCAAAACAAGAGATACCGAGCCTGAGAAGCGAGGTTCGGTTCCTGTGAGAAAGGCCCTGGGGGGTGTAAAAACTTTCCACAGCTATGTGAACAGCAACCTTTGAGCAAGTAGTCAATTAGAAGTCTGATGTTAAGTAAACACCTTTCCATTGTTCTGAAAACTATCTAATCTGACTGAACTTGCTAATAAATTGGAGCTTGTTTATCAATCATATTGATTGCGCGTCTTGCTTCCCTCTCCGATTCCAACAAAATTTCTATACTGAAAGAGTGGTCAAGCACTGGAAGAAGTTGCCCAGGAAAGGGATGGAATCTCCCTCCCCAGAAGTGTTAAAAAATGCACAGGTGTGGGACTTCAGGACATGCCTTAGTAGGCACAGTGTTGCTGGACCGATATCCACATGTTGGACTCGATAAGCTTAGAGGTCTTTCCCAACCTCAACGATTCTATACAAGAATAAACAGACTTCCAACTTCGTTGTAAAGCTGGCATTGCCTCACTGCTAATACAGTTTGTGTTTCCCTGTTTCAAACACCTACAGCGCATTTGCCACCTGGTGCCAGACAGGAGCATTGAGAGCTCTTTAGCTTGTGCTTGGTTTGCTTAAGGATTGGTAAAAGTTTTCTATCACAGGTGATATATATTCAACCCCCATGACACAGGATTTCAGAGAAATGCTTTTCACAAATAAGCAAATGAGTTGTCAAAAAAAAAAAAATGAACATGAATTTAAATTCTTTAGCCTGAAAACCTGGCTGTTTCATTTACAGACCTTGAAAAATTCTGGGAATTATGGCCTTCTCTGGTCTTCTTTCACATAAGGCTGATTTTCTTTTTCTACCACCACCAGGCTACCTTTCACCTTCAAGCTTTGACCGTTGTCCTCCTCAAAAAAAGCCACGATCATCACCAACACAACTCGGATATAATGCAGTCTGGAAGCCACTTGATCCCTTCACTCAGCTGGGCTGCTGGGCAGGGCAAGTACAACCCCAGATCTCCTTTCTTGTCTCTAAGAGAGCTGAGTAGAGAGGAGATTGAGTCCCTGAGATTTTGCAACTCCTACTTGTCCCAGACATGACTTTCTAGTGGTGAAGGCTGGCATCAGGCTGTTGACTTTTGAGAACCAAGGGGTGTTACAGCAATTCTCTCTATTAAGTACAGTGCTTGACTATGCCAGGAAAGGCTGGTGCTAGATAAAAGGCAGGTTATGAAATTGCTTCCCTGGATGTGTCCAGGGCCTGGTTGGAAGCAGCTTTGAGCAACCTGATGCAGTGGAAGGTGTCCCTGCCTGTGGCAGGGATGGAACTGGATGAGCCTTAAGGTCCCTTCCAGCCTAAACCATTCTACAATTCACTCCATCTCTGTTCAGAAGATGCTCCTGGCATCCCTTAATGCCCTAAAACAAGGAGTAAGATGAAGGTGAAACGTACAGTTGCTGCTGAGTTATCACTGTTCTGCCCCACAAAGACAGGCAAGGTACAGGTAAAAACATCACTGCAGAGCCATGTACATGCTG
The DNA here is from genome assembly GCA_033558105.1 of Coccyzus lansbergi. Classification (NCBI taxonomy): domain Eukaryota; kingdom Metazoa; phylum Chordata; class Aves; order Cuculiformes; family Coccyzidae; genus Coccyzus; species Coccyzus lansbergi. The sequence goes on along the minus strand of JAUMJK010000606.1, from coordinate 200,475 downwards.
GTCTGTGCTAGAAATCTTAGAATCATGGAATCACTAAGGTTGGAAAAGACCTGTAAGTTCATCCAGTCCAACCACCAGCTCAACACCACCATGCCTTCTAAAGCATGTCCCAAAGTGCCACACCTACACCTTTTCTGAACACCTCCTGAGATGGAGACTCCACTCCTTGCCCGGGCAGCCTCTTCCCAATGCTTTACCACTCTTTCAGTAAAGATTTTTTTTCCTAACATCCAATCTAAACCTTCCATGGTTCTTCCCAAGTCACAATTACCCAGCTTATAATAAAATCTTTTGATAATTTTAAGCTCCTGGAGGTGAAATTTTACATGTTCCAAGGAAACTGCTGGCTGTTCCAGTATGTTTGTGGGTCCATTCTGCTCTATTTGTAGAGAAGGCTCAGAGGGAAGCTTAGAGCAGGGGTAAAATAAAGTTGTTCAGGCAACACTTTAACTCAGAAGCGCAGATCAGCACAGAGCTCGTGCCTAAAGAAACAGGATTTGAATCATAGAGTCATAGAACAACCAGGTTGGAAGGGACCCATCAGATCTTCTAGTCCAACCATTCCTATCAAACATTAAACTAAGTCCCTCAAGACCTCATCCACCCGCACCTTAAACAGCTCCAGGGAAGGTGAATCAACCACCTCCCTGGGCAGCCTATTCCAATGCCCAATGACCCTCTGTGTGAAGAACTTCCTCCTAATCTCCAGCCTAAATCTCCCCTGGCGGAGCTTGAGGCTATTCCCTCTTGTCCTGTCCCCTGTCACTTGGGAGAAGAGGCCAGCTCCCTCAGGGCCATGAACCTTTGCCAGATCTGCTCACATCTGGCCACACCTGGAATAAAAGTCTAAACAGCATGAAAAAAAAAACCCCATGTGCTGCACTTCCATTTATGATTGTGCAATAAATGCAGCGTGACAAAGGGGAAAAACAATACTTAGAAATATCCACACAGTACGGACACAAGAGAGACAAGGTGCAACATAAATGTAATTGCATAAAACCCACAATGCATAGATAATGCCAGCATTGGTCCCAACATGCTGGCAGTGCTGGTCCCAGTCTCCAGGCGCTGCAGTGCCCGGGTGCATACTGGCCATACTGGTCCCAGGCACCCAGGCGGGTGCCTGGGACCAGTATGGCCAGTATGCACCCGGGACATACTGGTCCAGTGCATCCTGGACATACTGGTCCAGTCCCCGGGCTCTGCAGTGCCCAGCTCCCCGTTGGCGATGCCCGCGCCGTTCCCAGCCCCGCTCCCTCCCCTCCGCCGCTCTGCCGGTGCCTCTCGCAGCCTCTGGCCGTGCGGCGGCGGGGCGGTCCCGGGGCGGTCCCGGCCAGGCGGGGGCGGCCCGCGGGTGATGTCAAGGCTGATGCTGTCGGTGCGGCGCGCGGTGCATTGTGGGCGAATCCCGCCGCCCGCCGCGGCTCCGAGGGGGAGGATGCGCCCGGGGCCGGCCCGCCCCACAGCCGCAGCCGCAGCGCGCCGGGCCGGCAGCTCCCAGCCCTGCCAGCCGCGCTGAGCGGCGCGGGGCATGCGCTGCCACCGCCGCCCGCAGCGGGAGGCGCCGCCGGCGGCGGGGCCAGGTGAGCCGGGGAGGCGCGGCGGCCAACGCGGGCGCCGCCCGAGTAGGGAGGGCGGCCTGGCGGGGCGGCCGGGAAGGCGCGGGGCCGCGGGCCGTGCTGCGCCGGGCCGGGCCGGGCCGCTCCGGGGCTGCGCGCGGGGCACTGTGGGAAATGTAGTTCCCCCCCTCCGCCGGGCGACGCCTGCAGCGGCGGAAGAGTCCCGCACCGAGGACTCGGGTTCCCAGCGTGCCCCACGTGGCCGGGCGGGACCGAAGCGGAGTGACGGGCGGGCTCCGCCAATGAGAAGGCGAGCCGGGGTGGGGCGAACCATTTGCCGGGGGTCTTGGGGGGGAACGGCGTGCCGGCAGCTGCAGTGCAGGGGCGGGCGCGTCCATATCTTCCCCGAGGGGAGGCTCGGGGCGGCGGCTGCGTCCCCCGCTCGCCGCCGCCTCCATCCCGGGGCGCGGGGCTCAGGGCGGGCGGGGGTTGCGGAGCGGGGGTTTGCGGGTGCCCAGCCCCCCGCGGAGGGCGAGGCCCCACCGGTTGCTGCGGCCCGGCCCGCGGTGCCGGGGGGAGGAGGGTGGGAGAAGGGGATGGAGGCGTCGTGTAGAGCCACGGGGGGTGCTGGTTCTTCCAGCGAGGCCGGGGGCGAACGTCCCTCCCCGAGCACCTGGTACCCAAACGCCACGAACCGGCGCCTTACGTAGGAGCGTTTGGGGAGGGAGCGCGTTCATTGTGGGATTTGAGCTGAAAGAGGGGAGATGTAGATGAGAGATTGGGAAGAAGTGCTTTCCTGTGAGGAAAAACCCACCCCTACATAGGCTTCCAGTAATTCCTGCCCTGGGCTCCGTGTCAGGAGGCGCCTAGGGAATGGGAAGGGCAGTCATCCTTGGGTCAACTCGCGCTGCAGTCCCAAGGATTCCCATAATCCAAAAAGAAATGTGCTTGGAGATGTACTTAGAATAGAATGGGAACAGCTTGTTCAGCCCGGAGAAGAGAAGGCTCTAGGGAGACGTGAGAGCAGCCTTCCAGTACGGAAAGGGGCTGCAGGAAAGCTGGGGAGGGGCTCTTGATCAGAGAGTGCAGGGATAGGATGAGGGGGAACGTTTTTAAGCTGAAAGAAGGGAGATTTGGATTAGGTATTAGGAAGAAATATTTTCCTGTGAGGGTGGGGAGGTAGTGGCATACGTTACCCGGAGAAGTAATGGATGGTCCCTTCCGGGAGGTGTTCAAGGCCAGGCTGGATGAGGCTTTGAGCAACCTGATCCAGTGGGAGGTGTCCCTGCCCAGGGCAGCAGGGTTGGAATTGGATGTGCTTTGAGGCCCCTTGAAACCCAAACCATTCCACGATTTTGGGATAACTTCTTGGCACCTGGATCCGAGGCAGAAAGCTGAGAGTGGGAGATTTTCCTCCCACGTTGCTGTGTCTTCTGTAGTGCTGTAGCTTTAGGTCTTCTGCCGTTGTGCTGTTATCACTTGTGGTGCCCAGATTTGCAGCTATGAATGTGACTGCTGTCGTTGTAGTTTTCCCCACGTACCAGGAAAGGGAGGACCCCATAAGCCAGCTCTGACCCACAGAGAACTTTAAAGATGAACACCATGACCTTGAAGCACATCATGTATTTAACAAGGAGCCTGTGTGCTATCTGGAGAATGGGACTGACACTGCCACTCCATCGATGTTGCTGGAATCATTGCATGCCAACTTCACAACCCTCTGTGGTTTTTTTGGGGGGTGGGGATTTCCATGCCTGTTGATATTGTGGTTCTGAGCAGTCTGAACCAGCTGTGTGTTAAAATCTTTCTTCTGTATTTTTAAATGCCCTTCACTTTGCAAGAAAGAAGTGTAGACAATTTGTTAGGTAGAAATAAAGGTTTCCTGATTTTACCGTTGCACATGAATTCCTTTATGCTGTCGCTGCAAATGCTGCCTTTTAGCAACGAACTTCTCGGTGAGACAGCTGAGATTTTTCAGCCTGAGAACTCTTTGTGTGAAATTTAACCTGGCATTGTGTGTGTGATATGGGTACTAAGGGTACCTCAGCACTAATGCTTTGCCTGGACAGGTACCATGGCTAAAAGGCAGCTTCTCTCATTACTGTGTCACTCATAGTTATTCATCTCATTTCAGTGTCTCAGCTTCTTCTGAAACTCTCAGTATAACAGGGGCAGGTTGGGAATCACATGTTAATGTTTTGGGGTTTTTTCTGTTGTGTGCCAGAGATCATCCAGCTAATAGCAAGCATTCTCAATACTGGTGTATGCAGGATCAGAAATTCTTGCAATGCGATGGTTGTGAATAGTGTACACAGTGTCCACTGCTGTTCCTTTTGTTTTCTGTGTGCTTTTGCATGTTTTATGATAATCTCATTCCTTTGGGAACTGGGCTGTACCCAAAGCAGTGAGACTAGCAGGGCTGGGGAGAGTATTCTCCCCCTCTACTCTGCTCTTGTGAGACCTCATCAGGAGTCCTGTGTTCAGTTCTGAAGTCCTCAGCACAGGAAAGATGTGAACACATTGGAGCAAGTCCAGAGGACGCCACAAAGATAATTAGAGGAATGGAGCACGTCCTGTACAAGGACAGGCTGAGAGAGTTGGGCTTGTTTAGCTTGGGGAAGAGAAGGCTCTAGGGAGACCCTGTAGTAGCCTTCCAGTACTGAAAGGTGGGTACAGAAAAGCTGGGGAGGGGCACTTTATCAGGGATTGCAGGGATAGGACAAGGAGGAACAGTTTTAGGCTGAAAGAGGGGAGATTCAGGTTAGACCTTAAGAAAAAATATTTTCCTGTGAGGGTGCTGTGGCAGTGGCACAGGCTGCCTAGAGAAGTGGTGGCTGCCCCATCCCTGGAGGTGCTGAAGGCCAGGTTGGATGGGGCTTTGTGCAGCCTGGTGCAGTGGAAGTGTCCCTGCCCATGGCAGTGTGGTTGGAACTGGATGGGCTTTAAGGTTCCTTCCAACCCAAAGCACTCTCTGATTCTCTAACTGGCACAGAAAACCACTGGAATTATCATTTGCTTGTTGGACAGTTTTTTCAGAATCAGTCTTGGGGATACCCACCTAACCTTTTTTCCTATGGAATAGTTAGTAAGAAGTTAGTTGAGTCCTCATCAATACTCTTGGCCTTTGGGAAGAGAATGTCTTTGGTGTTAGGAAACCTATTTCAGCAGCTGCCAGTGTTGATGCTAATGAAGTGGCACTTGTGGCACATGTGTGGATTTCCTCCCCCTTCCCTTTTCATCCAAATGCCAGTGTTTGGGTGGTAAAGGCAAGTGTATCCCTACACTACAACAGGCAGTATGGAGCTCTCCTCCAATAGAAGCAGTTGGTCCTCATTGTTTTCCAGAGCAGGAATGATCAGACAGATCCAGGAAGAGGTAAATCCCTCTTTCTTCTTTATCTTTAGTGCTGGGATCCCTTCATGATATTTCTTGCCCTCTTTTACAGGAAGATCACATCACTTTACAGCTTATTAGGAATGCAGGAATGACTTCCCATCCTGGGAAGGTCCTAGATTAGATTCCGTTGCAAAAGCTCTATAATGACCTTCCAGTAACATCAGTTCACTTTGAAAACAAAGAAGACGACAGAAAATAGGGCCTTGTAGAGGAATAAGTCTCTATAGAAGTCCTTAAGGGCTTTTTAAATTGTTGCCGCATTTTTAAGGGTTTGTTGGCTTTGTTGATATCTTCTCCCTTGAACATTGGAAGCTGCAGCCCAATGTTTACTGGAGTGATTGTGGAAGTGTATTTGCTGAGAAGGTATTTAAGTTATGTCGGTTTACTGAATAAGATACAGAATGGCCACAACTAGTGGTTCCTTCCCCTCCTTCCATCAAAACTAACCCAAAAGTGGGTATTTCTAGAATCATGGAATGGTTTGGATTGGAAGGGACCTTAAAACTCTTCCAGTTCCAACCCCCCTGCAGAGACACCTTCTGCTGCATCAAGTTGCACAAAACCTCAGCCAGCCTCACCTTGAACTCCTCCAGGGATGGGGCAGCCACATCTTCTCTGGGCAACATGTGCCAGTGCCTTACCACCCTCACAGGAAAACATTTCTTTCTAATGCTCATCTGATTCTCCTCCCTTTCAGCTTAAAACTCCTCTTCTGAAACATCCTGAAATCCTATTAAATGCCACTGTGGGACGCTGCCCAATTGGAATAAAAGTTAGGATTGTTTTGGGAAAGAGCAATAAGAAAGTCCAGTTGTGGGGCCCCCCTTCCTAGGGTGGAGGATGAATGGGAGAATCCGTTGGACCTTCACTGAAGTGTTAGGAAGGAGAGGTGCAAGGTGAGGGAGATGATGTGATTTTTAGACTGTGCTACTGAGACTCCCCTGCCTGTAGGAGTCTCACCCGCTACAGATTGGTCACTGACAGTCCTCTGTGTCCTGCAGGACCAGCTCCTGATCCTGTCCACAACAGTGCCTGCATATTGCACTGCTGAGACCCACCCACACAGTTATCTTTGAAAAGATGAGAAATAATCTCTCAATAGCAATGGGAGCTGGAACTCCATGTGTCAAGTTTTTCACATGAACTCTTCCATTAGTTGGAGATCAGCAGATAAATCAATATATTCAACTTGATGGGGAGGGTGAATTGACACTTTTCATCAGGCTTACAATCCTTTTTGGTTTTACCCAATTTCATGGTTTCCCATTAAGTCTCCTTCACTACTCAAGAGCTGTTTGCATGGGAAAGGGTCTTTTTTTTTTTGTAGTTGAGAAGGAAAATGTTGACAGCATGATGGACTGTAGATGTAATCAGATAAGATGTGCTTGGAAACCCTTTCCTTTTGGTGTCAAGGCATGTCATCTTTAATTTGGTGAACATATGAAAGGAACAAACTGCAGATCATGGGCTGACTCCAGCTGTATAGTCACATTGCGAGCAGTGAGAATGCCTGTGGGCTCTGATTTCCCCTTCTCCGGAGACATGGAGCAGCTTTGCCTTAAGAAAGAGATTTGGTGTCAGCCAGGACAGATGGAAGTGGACTCATTGTTGTCTGCACAACAGTCAGTGTTACGAGGTTCACTATCATCAGGTTCACTGTCAGCCAGGAGAAAGCAGTGGTGGCATAAGAATCAGATATGAAATGATTGCAAAAGTCATAAGGAGAGTTGATGTCTTGAGGATGCTGGTGGATGAGAAGCTCAACATGAGCCAGCAATGTGCACTTGCAGCCTGTAAATCCAACCATATCCTGGGCTGCATCCAAAGCAGTGTGATCAGCGGGGCAAAGGAGGGGATTCTCCCCATCTGCTCTGCTCTCATGAGACCTCACCTGGAGTCCTGAGCACAGGAAAGAAATGGATCTGTTGGAGCAAGTCCAGAGGAGGCTACAAAGATAATCAGAGGACTGGAGCACCTCCCGTATAAGGACAGGCTGAGAGAGTCAGGGTTGTTCAGTCAAGAAAAGAGAAGTCTCTGCAGAAACCTCAGAGCAGCCTTCCAGGACTGAAAAGGGCTGCAGAAAAACCGGGGAAGGGCACTTTATCAGGGATTACAGGGATAGGATGAGGGGGAACGGTTTTAAGATGAAAGAGGGGAGATTTAGATCAGATATTATGAAGAAATTATTCACTGTGAGTGGGAAGGCACTGGCACAGGTTGCCCAGAGAAGCGATGGATGCCTCATCCCTGGAGGTGTCCAGGGCTAGGTTGGATGAGGCTTTGAGCAACCTGATCCAGTGAAAGTTGTCCCTGCCCGTGACAGGGGTGTTGGAACTGGATGATCTTTATGTCCCTTCCAACTCAAACCATTTTATGATTCTATAAAATCATGAAAAAGTTTTGATTAGGGGATTACAAATCCAAGTGCTCAAACCAAAAACCCGGGTTGCTCCAGTCCTTTTACACCAGTGACCAAGAGACGATGCTTAAGGAAAGACTGAGAGGAAAAGGATAATTTGTTTGCCCTACTTATACCCTTCTTGGTATTGCAGCGTGCTTTTTCTATCTTTTAATTTGTTAGACTGAATAATTCTGTGTGCACACAAGGGGTTCCATTCCCCTGGTCCCACACTCTGTTGTGAAACCTAGCTGTGCATTCCACCATATTTTCCTCTCTTTTAGCCAGTTAGTTGTTTTAGAGAAACTTTAATTTTATCCTGGAACATCTTAATTTTTGAGGTCTTTGCCCCTAAAATATGCCAGAAGGTTTTGGCTCTCCAGAGATGTCGCTACAAGTGAGCTGGCCCCATCCGTGTGCTTGTTGAGTTTCCCAGAAAGCACCTAGCCCTTCCTAATAGATCTATGCATCATGACTTCTCTACCCTACCTCCTACTTTTATTTTTCCTTTTCAGTTTTCTGAATGTGTCTGGTGGAGAACAGAGACTCTCCGATTTACTAGAACCCCTGTAGAGCTCTTCAAAATAAACAACAGCCAAAAATCTTTGGCATCTTCTTTCTTATCTTTTCTCTCTTTAGTCATTCTATTCCTTGTTTGACTGTTGTCCAACAGGCTGGTTGGCTGGCTGGGCTCCCGTCAGGAGAGGTATATGTGGAAAATATGTAGGAATATCTGTAGGAATTTGCTTCATCTCTTTAAAATCATCAAGAAAGAGAATATGATCTTTAACTTGGAAGATTTTGTGCTGTTTTCTTTCCTTGTGCACATGTTAGAATCATAGAATCATAGAGTGGTTTGGGTTGGTAGGGATCTTTAGGTTGGTAAACCCATCCAGTTCTAACCCCCTTGTCATGGGCAGGGACACCTCCCACTGAAACAGGTTGCTCAAAGCCTCATCCAACCTGGCCTTGAACACCTCCAGGGATGGGGCAGCCACAACTTCCCTAACAACCTGTGCCAGTGCCTCACCACCCTCACATGAAAACATTTCTCTCTAAGATCTCATCTGAATCTCCCCTCTTTCAGCTTAAAACCATCCCTCCTCATTCTGTCCCTGCACTCCTTGATAACGAGCCCCTCCACAGCTTTCCTGTAGCCTCCCTTAAGTAGTGGGAGGCTGCCATAAGGTCTGCTGCAGCCATCTTTTCTGTTTTTAAGACTTTCTGTTTCTATAATAAGTCGATTAGAATTAAAATTGGGTAATTTAAAGGCCCAAGCAGCAGTTGCACTATACAAAGACATTTTGCTTGTTTGTTTGTTTGTTTTAAAGGTGTTATATTTCTAATTTTACTCAACAAAGTTGAGCTACTGTTGAGTTATAAAGTTACTAGTTAAAATTTTGTGTTGGTGACATGTCGTGTTCTCCATGTGGAAACTGAAGTTCCCTGTTGCTATCTGTTTCCTAAAGGCTCAGCCCATATTTTCTTCCATGGCAAATCACCATTGCTGCTTTATTCTGCTCCAGTGTGGTAGTTTCAGTACTACATTTTTTTACATTTAGGCTTGATATTATGTGTTTACAGATCTCGTTTGAGCATTTTTCTTTCTTTACTGCACAGTACCATTCCTCCTTTTGAGTGAGCTGGCCTTTTTCTGTGTACCCTGTTCCCTGGAGCACTGGAGAATAACACCCTGAGGTACCTATTATCTCCATGTTCTCCATGCATCCTAGTTCCCCATCTTGCTTTGGAGCTCTCCTTCATATCTTTGGATTTTAAGGTCCCATTTAAACATCATATACCCCCAAACCCCCTCTATAGGGGCACGGGGTAGTGTTTCTTCTGAAATTATGCCTATTCTTTCCCTATCCTGCATAGGGAGTTACAGAGCTTGGAGAGGTTATCCAGGCTGTCGTTCTTGGCCTTTGTACCACTGGAAGCCATACAGATCATACTTGCCACCTTTTCTGTGGGGTGATACAGAAAGAGCTGTTCTGGATTAGACCACTCAGCATGACCATGACTAACACTGAATGCCCAGAGAGGACTGGAGGTTGGAACTAGTGGGAAGTGTCCTTTGCTTGGAGTGCTCCCTCAGTGCTCAGTCTGGGTTTATTTTTGTCAGAAACTTTTGTCATTGCGTTCAGTTGTCCTCCACTGCCTGGGATGGGGTGTCTGCCTGCCTGATATCCAAGTTGCCTCTACAGCCTTCCTTTTCCTGGGTATTCCTAGTGCAAGCAGATGGGATGTTGCCATCCAGGAAGGACATTTCATCATCAGAGTCATTGCTAGTCACCCTACGACTTATTGCCACAAGGTGTTTCTCCCTCCTTGGTAGGAGGATGATCTGAAGGTAGGAACGTGCCTGAACTGCTTCTCTACCCATTCTCCACCCCCCAATTTATCCATCCCTAACATGAAGAAGAATAAATTGCTTCTGAAGACCACAGGAAGCATGTAGATCTGTTTGGAGGTAGGCAAGTAAACATGCAGCAACTGAAGCAGGCTATAACCATCTCGCCTTTCTGCTGTACTCCTGCCTACTTCCCAGCTTCCAGCCTTTTTCAAGGTAGTGAAGAACACTCAGCAGGCAGTTCTGTGTTTCCCTCTACTATTAGCATTAATTCCCCCCACCCCTCCCTCCTTCTAGGGACTTCATGGTCTTATTTAAATATAGCTTAAATTTTTGATACATATTCTGCTCACTCAAACAAGAGGACGTTATAGCTGTCTTGTACCTTTACCTTCCAGTAGGCATCAGCGCAGTGCTCCTTTTCATAAGACAATCCATTAAATAGTGGGCTTTGTTTCCCTTGTTGCATGGAGAAAGCTACTTGCTTGCTGAAGTACCCCAGTCAAAGAACAAGAGTCACTTTTGTTGTGATGTTGTGTTAAGAGACGTAGAGCTTTGTAGTTTAGTTACGTGTTGAGTAATTTAAAGAGAACCTTGCTGATTTACTAGTTGAGGGGTTCTGCAATAAGTTATCAAAGCTAACTGGTTTCTTTAAATTTTACTTTCCTTTAAATAAAAAGTTGGCCTCAGGCAGAGTTCCTCCACTTCTTTTAAGCAGAAGTGTCTGAATCCTGTGATCTCATGGAAAGCTGAGGGCTTCCTGCTGTGGAGACAAACACAGAGAACAGCTTGAATGGATCTGAGGTATTGCTCCTCCGTTGTGCTGGCACTTGCATTTGACTGACCCTGCAACAAACCAGTTTAGGGAGCTCTAAGCCAAGGAATAACCTTAGCTATTAGGAAGAGGAATAGTTTGTCTGCTGGTACAAGTCACTAAACTGGCCCATGATGGAATCTAGTGTGCAGGAGTTCAGAGCTGGCAGAAGAGAGGGAAAGTGTCATTGATGGCAGGTTTTTAGATTTGGTAGCCAGGAACCTGCAGCTGTGGATCCAGGATCAGCATCCATTTGTAGGCTTTATTGAGGAGGACAAGTAGGTAATTCTCAACCTTCACTCATTAATGTCCCAGCACCCAAGAAAAGGACTTACCATTTTGTTTTTTGGTGGTGGTGGTTTTATTAAAATATGCAGTAGCTATTGTCTGCCTTTTTAAAGGTGCCAAGCCTTGATCAACAAAAAGCAAGAGATCAAGAATCCACTACCTCCCTTGTTCTAGGTCTTGTTGTCAGGCTTCAGCTTCTAGAAGAAAATGTGCTGTTACAGAATGGGAGAGACTTACAGTTCCTTAAACTTTCATCACAGAGATATATTCTACACTACATTCAATTGCTTTTCAGTATCCATTTTGGGTAAGATACATGTTAAAGAGTTTTCAGGTGGCTGGAAGGCATCATAGAATCAAAGAATGGTTTTGGTTGGAAGGGATCTTAAAGATTGTCCACTTCTACCTCACTGTTGTGGGCAGGCACACTTTCCACTGGATCAGGTTGCTCAAAGCCTCATCCAGCCTGGCCCCCAACACCTCCAGGGATGGAACGTCCACAGTTTCCCTGAACAGCCTGTACCAGTGCCTCACCACCCTCACAGGAAAACATTTCTTCCTAAGATCTAACCTGAATCTCCCCTCTTTCAGCTTAAAACCATTCCCCCTTGTCCTGTCCCTGCACTCCCTGATACAGAGCCCCTCCTCAGCTTTTTTCTAGCCCCTTTAAGACCTAGAAGGCTGCTATAAGGTCTTCCTGAAGCCTTCTCTTCTCCAGGCTGGACAAGTCCAACTCTCAGCCTGTTCTTGGATGGGAGGTGCTCCAGCCTTTAGGTCACCTTTTGGCCCTCCTCCATCTTTCAGTCTATTTATAGCTCTGGGTTTTTAAGTAACCAAAAGATGTAGATGTTGACTCTTTCCCAGACTCCAGCGTCTCCCCAGCTGAAATCAAGGACAGAATTGCCTCACTCTTTTTCTTCTTCCCTGTAGCAATGCTATACTCTGTATGACATATGCATAGATGTCTGAGCACAAATTTTGTTGTATTAAGAAGCTTTCTATGGAAGATGCACTTTTTCCTTCTGCTCTTCTTCATGTCTAGAAAGAATTGGGAGTGAGTCCTTATCAAGCAGAGATGAGGCTTTAATGGTCTTTGTTCATTGAACCAACAGGAAAGAAAAGCCAACGTGAAAAGTGCCAGTGCAAAAGGCAAGTAGTCACCTGTGTTCTCGCTCTTGTGAGAGTTGATTTGAGGAAACAGTAGGAGGCATTTAGGTTCTAGGACTCGGGGCTGGCTGGTTGCGTAGGTCTCTGCAGCCTATTTTTAAGTTTGATGGCAACTCAGGAGCTGGTATTTTTAGTGTGTTTGTTGCTTCTTTTGCAAAACAGATTTTCGTTAGCCTTGCCTCCTGTGTTTCTGATTGAGATGAAATCATAGAATCATAGAATCACCAGGTTGGAAGAGACCCATCAGATCATCGAGTCCAACCATTCCTATCAAACACTAAACCATGTTCCTCAGGACCTCGTCTACCCGTACCTTAAACACTTCCAAGGAAGGTGAATTGACCACCTCCCTGGGCAGCCTGTTCCAATGCCCAATGACCCTTTCTGTGGAAAAACTTCCTCCTAATCTCTAGCCTAAATCTCCCCTGACGGAGCTTGAGGCTATTCCCTCTTGTCCTGTCCCCTGTCACTTGGGAGAAGAGCCCAGCTCCCTCCTCTCTACATCCTCCTTTAACACCATTTCCCACCACTCTCTGGGCCCGGCCATCCAACCAGTTTTCCACCCAGGAGAGTGTACACCTGTCCAGGCCAGAGGCTGACAGTTTCCGTAGCAGAATGCTGTGAGAAACTGTGTCAAAGGCTTTATTGAAGCCCAGAAAGACCACATCCACAGCCTTTCCCTCGTCCAACAGCCGAGTCACTTCATCATAGAAGGTGATCAGGTTAGTTTGGCAAGACCTGCCTTTTGTGAACCTGTGTTGACTGGGCCTGATCACCCGGTTCTCTTGCAAGTGCTTCATGATAGCACTCTGTTCCATCAGATAGCACTCTGTTCCATCAGATCACCTGTTCCATGACTTTCCCTGGCACTGAGGTCAGACTGACAGGCCTGTAGTTCCCTGGATCCTCCCTGTGACCTTTCTTGTAGATGGGCACAACATTAGCCTCCAGTCCAGCGGAACCTCCCCAGTCTTCCAGGACTGTTGGAAGATGATGGAAAGGGGTTTGGCCAGTACATCCGCCAGCTCCTTCAGTACCCTTAGGTGAATCCAGTCTGACCCCATAGACTTGTGGGTGTCCAGTTTGGCAAGCAAGGCTCTGACCACCTCCTCTTGGACCATGGGAGCCTCGTATTGCTCCTCTCTTTCTGGGGTTTGTACGCAGAGGGAACAACTTTCTTTACAATTAAAGACTGAGGCAAAGAAGGCATTAAGTACCTCAGCCTTCTCCTCATCCCCTGTCACTGTAGTTCCTTCTGTGTCCAAAAGGGACTGTATGGTCTCCTTAGTTCTCCTTTTGTTATTTATATATTTATAGAAATATTTTTTGTTATCTTTTGCGGACTTTGCCAACCTGATTTCTAGTTGAACCTTAGCCCCTTTGATTTTTTCCCTACACAACCTCACTTCCCTCCTGTAGTCCACCCAAGAGGCCTGTCCCCTCTTCTAGAGCCTATAAACATTCCTCTTCTTCCTAATGTCACTTAAGATCTCTCTGCTCAACCAAGCTGTTTTAACCCCTGCCGGCTTTTTTTCCAGAACATGGGGATGGTTTTCTCCTGAGCTGCTAGGATCTCCTTTTTGAAGAGCTCCCAGCCCTCATGGGCTCCCTTGCCCTCAAGTACTGTTTCCCATGAGACTTTGCCAACCAGCCTTCTAAAGAGTTTAAAGTCTGCCCTCTGGAAATTTAATGCAACTGTCCTGCTAACTATCCTCTTCACTTCGCCTAGAACAGAAAACCCGATCATCTCATGATCACTTAGTCCTAGGCATCCTCCTACTGCCACATCCCCACAAGGCCTTCTTTATTCAGAAACAGCAAGTCCAGGAGGGCACCTTCCCTTTTCGGTTTATTCACCAGCTGTGCAAGGAAGTTGTCTTCCACACGCTTCAGGAACCTCTTAGACTGCTTCCTTTCTGCTGTATTGTACTCCCAGCAGATATCAGGGAGATTGAAGTCTCCCACAAGGACAAGAGGCATTGATTTGGAGATTAACCCCAGCTGTTTATAGAAGAGCTCGTCAGCTGCTTCTCCTTGGCTGGATGGCCTGTAACAGACTCCCATCACAAAATCTACCTACTTATGGACTCCTCTGATTTTAACCCACAGACACTCGGTCTCCTCATTGCCACAATCCATCTCAACAGTGTCCAATTCCTCCCTTACAAAGAGGGCTACTCCACCTCCTCTCCTACCCTTCCTATCCCTCCTGAAGAGTTTATACCCCACCATACCTGTATTCCAGTTATATGAGTCATCCCACCATGTTTCTATGATGGCAACAATATCATAGCCTCCTTGCCCTACGACAGCTTGCAACTCTTCCTTCTTATTCCCCATGCTGTGTGCATTGGTGTAAATGTACTTCAGCTGAGCTGCCGAGCCTTCAGCCCACTTAGAGGGAACAGTGTTTAGAGTGCCTGTATCTCCTTTACTGTTCCGAGGTGCACTTCATGTGCGGTGATGTGCTGGTGGTCCTCACCAGCACACCCTCTCCTAATCTCTAGTGCCCCAGATCCAGGCTCGTTCTTGCCTAGCCTGGACTCAATCCCCTCCCACTTCACATCTAGTTTAAAGCTCGATTTATGACCTTAGCTAAGTTTTTAGCAAGGGCCTTAGCCCCGCTAGGAGACCCACGTGCCCCAACCTTAGCAACTGTGTCAGGGGGTGCACGAACCACCCTGTGATCAAAGAATCCAAAGCCCCTTTCCTCGCACCAGGCTCGGAGCCAGGCATTAATCGAGTTCTTTTTTTGTAACTTGTGGGTCCACTCCATTTAGCCTGGGGATGGAGCAGAACACTACCTGTGCCCCAGAGCCCTCCATCATCTTCCCAATGGCCCTGAAGGTTTTTTTTTATGTCCTTAGCCTTACTGTTTACTAGAGCATCATTACCAGTCTGGACTACTACCAGATGATAGTAGTCTGTCTCATGGATCAGGGAAGGGAAATGATAGGCATTTTTCCCTTCTCCAAACATCCTAGGCCAGACTTAAACTAGTAATTGTTCTGTCTGTGGTGTATTATTAGAAGTGTTCACTAGTAGCCAGCTTCCTCTGGCAAGTTGAGCACAGAATGCGCCCTTACGCATTTCAGGTTGAAAAATTGTTATGAGTTTTGGCCAGCTCAGGTTCAAAATTCAGTTTTCCATTACTTTATTACAGCTATGAATAGAATTAGAATTATTTTTACATTCAAATATGACATAAGGTTTATGATGCTTCTGTAGAGAAACGAACTCCAATCATCTGTATTCTGGAATAGGAAACTCTTAGGATCCAGTTACCTGACATAGCACTGGCAAATTAAGGATCCAAGTACAGCTATCATTTATTAGAGTGAATGTGCTCTGAAGAACACATTTTGAAGGTTGGTTTTATTTTACCTGGGAAGAATATTCAAGGGATTTTTCTGTCCAGCACAATGTGCTGCTGATAGATCTGATAGCAGAGGGAGAAGACACATGCCTAAGTCATAGACTTCTTGACTCAAGCTTATGGATGGGAAAGTAGTATTCACATGGGGTGAGACAGTTGTGGATGAGATAGCATTGTTGACACATGGAAATAGCTCATACAGAGTCAGTCCAGACTGGCTTGTAAAACTCTAATCTTAGTAACACCATTTCTCCTGGAAACTGGCTCACACAGCAGCGCAAAAAGGAATTAAACAGACCGTGCTTGCATATACAAGAGTTCTCATATATCTTTCTCAGTTATCTGCCTTGATATTATTGTATTCTTTGTTAATATTATCTTCAGATATTAACTGCAAAGGAAACAAATTCTTCTAGAACTGTACGCCTCTGGGGACTTCTGTCTTTGAGAAAAAAACCTCAGGGAACCATTGAATGTGGTTGAGATTGCACTGGGATTTCCCAAGGGGAGAAGAAAAAGTGGGTCAGCTGTGAGGACATCACCTTCGGGCAAGGCACCAGCTGTCTGCAAACTGAAAAATGGTGAGGCTGCAGATGAGAGAATGGAACTGCAGGGCAGAGGAAGGTTGAACATGCTCCAGCTAAGGGCTAGAGTTTCTTACAGAAATGGGAAAAATGGTTATAGAAGGGCTGTAGAGAGATGATTTAGGTGTCTAACACTTAGCATGGTAAAACCTTTCTCTCAGCCCCAGGGAAGCTCTTCTATGTAATTACAAACAGATTCTCTGCTGTGATCAGCAGTGGGCCTGAAAACTGTAGAACTTAGGTCCCACTTAATCTTATTCAGTCTGATACGTCATATGAGTGCAGCAAGTGACTGTCGCCCTGCTTATGTTAATTGTTACTCTATAAATACATGACTTTTCCTTGCAAAATACCCCAACTTCCAGTATTTGAATCAAAATACTGAATCTCAGATCTGGAACTTACTATCACGTTTAACCTCTGAATAGCTTTTTGACAAGTTTATTTAATCCTTGATAATTATGATGACTGCATCTATCATAAAATGGTTTTCATGGGTAAGATGAGCATCATTTTCCCTGGAATGGACATTTAAAATGATTGATCTCAGGCTGCCAGAAAAATCAACTGTGTCCTAGGATGCATCCAAAGCAGTGGAACCAGCAGGGAGAGGGAGAAGATTCTGACCCTTTACACAGCTTGTGAGAGACCTCACTTGAAGCCCTGTGTTCAGTTCTGGAGTCCTCAGCACTGTTAGAGTGAGTCCAGAGGAAGCCACAGATACGATCTGAGAGCTGGAGTGCCTACCACCCAAGGACGGGCTGAGGCTTGTTCAGCCTGGTGAAGAGGAGGCTCTGGGGACACTAGAGCAGCTTTCCAGGACTGAAATGAGAGGGGCTCTTTATCTGGGAGTACAGGGATAGGGTGAGGGGGAATGGTTTTAAGCTGAAAGAAGAGATAATTAGATGATATCTTAGGAAGAAAGGTTTTCCTGGAAGGGTGGTGAGGCACTGGCACAGGTTGTTAGGGAAGTTGTGGCTTCCCCATCCCTGGAGGTGTTCAAGGTCAGGTTGGATGGGGCTTTGAGCAACCTGATCCAGTGGGAGGTGCCTCTGCCCATGGCAGGGGAATGGAACTTGGGTGATCTTTGAGATATATTCCATCCCTAGCTGTTCTGTGAGTCTATATTTGTTCGGCTACTAGCGCACTACTCTAGTTTTGCAAGTAGTGATCTGTATTGACTTTGCAGACAGATACACTTAAGCTACAGTTACGTGGTTATTGTAACCAGAACATGTTTGCCTGTTCAATTAGTAGAGATTAAGATGGCTATGATATTAGAGGGATTCCCTGGTGCTGGATTTAATTTTCTGCTTGGATCAAAAATTGGAACAACTCCATCAGGGAGACTGGTAGAAAGGAAGGGGCTTTTCTCTCCTCCTGCTCCCCATTTTTTTAGCTTTGCTGCTGGGATGTAGTTGGAAGATTAGGATGCAGCTGGAGAGGATTAGGATCACATAAAATGCTGGTGGGGCATGTGTGCTTACCTGGTGTGCATTCCTAATGATTTGTTGTCATAATTAACTGTGCTGATTCTGTCTGTAGGTAGGTGGGTTTGGTGCAGGGATCACTGTGTGCTCTGTAATGTGTATGAATTCAGACTCGGGCAGTGTGAAATTATGGGTTTGGGGGTTGGTTCGTTTTGCTTAGGTTGTTTGCTGTCACTTGTAAGTCACTGCACAAACAATAATACATACAGTTGACTGTGCAACCAGGTAGCCATAATAATTCTGTCAGGGTGCATCTGTTATCCTATTTAATATATTTATGTGTGTTCTGTTCAGTGTAGCCTGGTGTTAGCACAAAATCCAAGCCTGTGTGTCTCTATTGCAGCTTTTTTGGAGGTGGTTTTTTTTGTTTGTTTTGCTTTTTGGGATAGTTTTGTTTTTTCCAGTCACAGCTACATCAGTCCTTAATGGCCATAAACCTTTCCAAAGTGAAAAACATTCCTAGTATCTCACAACCTCACCTTTAGATGTCTTGTTTTTTGCAGAAATGAAATGCTGTGAATAGCAAATCCTGAATCTCTAAGGCTGATGCCCTTGCATGCCTAGGAGAAGAATATGTGACAGAGGAGACTTTAAGCCGCAGCTGCTAGGAGCTGAGCCTGCTCTCTGAGCTGAGTTTGCTTCTGCAGAGGCAGGCAATGAAGCAAGATATGTGTCTTCAAGGAACAATTCGGAACCTTTCGAGCTCCTGCTGTCAGACCTACCCTAACAGTGTGTGACTTGGTTTTAATTGCTGTTTCAAGTTCAGCGGGAGGTATGACGTGTTCCGGGACTGAAGGGATGTTAGTCCAGGACACTGTATTTTTTTTAAATCAACTTATTGTATGCATTTCTGCCCTAATAACAGGATGCTTGTGCATGGCATAACTTATTTATACAAAGATGTAAGGGGGGGTTGGGTGGTTTAATGTGAGGGATTTCATTTTTATTATTGGTACTGGAAGCAGATGACGTTTATAAAACAGTGAGTGATACTGAGTGCGTGCAGTTGATGCTGCCATTAACTGAGACCCAGTTCTGCTGCTCAATTGCATTTGGAAACTCCACTGTTTTTCTTTCTTATTTCCAAGCACTCTCAGTCATACTTGTATTCTCTTCCCCATCTGTTTCATTTTGGTTTAATGCCAGTGAAGCTCATGTTGGGAACAGCTGAATTATGCTTCAGTTCTATTTACACCTATTTACATTGTTTTTCACTCCCATGCAAGTATGGGGCAGGGAGATAGATCTGATTTCTAGGTTGCAATTTATTTGGATTACTTTTTGTTTCGGAGACGTCCAGCTTTGTCTCACCTAAAAAGCTGTAGTTGGCACCAGCTTTCTAAAACACCATTGGGATCTGCCCTGACGGTGAATTCTGTGTTCATGGTGGGGAATTTGACCAAGTAAATAGAGTCACTGGCTATAGCAATAGAAATAAACTTCACTTGTTCTAATTGTTCTAATTTGTAGGCTTCCAGAGGTGAGGATGTGTCCTGAAATAAAGTGGAATATTGCAATTCCTCCACAGTGAGATTAAGGCACTTAAGGTTATCCAGGACCTTTAGTGAGATGGTGAGACAGACCTCCATAGCTTTGTTCTGCTCTTTAATAACCAATATATGTTTTAGTTTTCAGCCTGATGTCTGTTTGAGTTTGGCTTTATTTTTACCACTGCTACTACAGTATATTGAGACTGAAGTAAGCTAACAAAGAAAAAATCTCATTTATATGTTAGAAATTTCCACAGGGAAAGCTCCGTATTTGTAAGTTTAATTTTAAAAGTGCTATGATCGTAAATAATTAGGAAATATTTGTTTCTGATAAAGCTATTTGAAGTGTTGGTTGCATGAAAGAGAACGTTGTAAGATAGATAATTGGACTGTGTATTTGAGACATTCTTATTGAGTCTTTATTTTCTGCTCTCTGACCTCCTTGAAGGGGTAAAAGAGATGTTTATATTATATATACACTAGTTTCTCTGAAAGTAGCTAATAAAAACACAAGTCTGGCCATTCTAACTGATATGACAGGCCCATCTATGCCAGTATTCAGTCCTAAATTGGCCAAGAGTGGATGTCTAGGGTAGAGAATAAGAGCAGAGAAAGCATATAAAATGACTCTGCACAATGTTCTTCTGCCTTCAGTGGTTTGTCAATTGAAGAGTTTCTAGGCTGAAAATGGAATATTTGTATGTATGATTAGTAGTAGTATGAGTAGTGAATTTTTTACGTCACTTTTTTAATCTATTTAAGCTTTTAGCATCTGCAGCGAAGAGTTCTTCAGCTTAACAACCTGTATGAAGTTACTTGTGCTTGGTCTAGTTTGTCTCGTGATGAACACACGCGTGAACAAGGCAGATGCCTTTGATGTAAGACTGCCTCACTTACTGCAACATTAGGCCTTGCACTGAAATTCTTGCAGGCTTTCCTGCTGTTACTGTGCCTATCCCAGTCTTGCTTCTCTGCCAGGTCTTGATTTTTATGTTGGCTAAGTGATTGCTGCTATAGTGCATCAGATTTTTGTAAGCTGCCTTAAAAATGAGACCATTTACCCATGAGTGCTATTGACTGGAACTGTCTTGATGCCAAACAGAAGGAATGGCTAGCAGAGCAGTGCATCAGAATATGTAATGGGGCTTATTAGCCTGTTTTAAGCATGTGTGGGGTTTTTTAATGTCTTTTTTTAAAGGCTAAAACTAAACTTATAAAGCTGTAAAGATTCTCCAGTATGGGCTGGAAGAGGCAGCAGCCTGGCTGGAACTAGGTGATCTTTAAGGTCCCTTCCAACCCTAACCATTCTGATTCTTCCTGCTGAGGCTGACCAAGAGATGAGGTTCTGTCCTGCTATCACTGTCACTTCTCATAGCTGATTTCATTTGTTTTACCGGATATTTCTAGAAAGCCAGTATTACAGTATCTTAGGATTGCCCAGCTCTCTTGCCTGTCTTCATGGGAGAGGAGTCCAATCATTCCTTGACATCCTGTACGTTTCCTACAGGAAAAGACCATCTGAAAGTTCTTGTCTTCTCAATCTTATCAATTATGTCTTTTTCATTCTACAGTCTGTGCATTTTAAAGCTAAAAGTGCTGCAGATCTGTCGAAGTTCATATACTTGGTCACTCTGAATCAGGAACAGCTCACTGGAGCTAGAGAGATATAATCTTTCCATTTCTCCTCCAGTTTCCCTTGACACCACTTAACATTTAACATGCAGAAACTATGCTCTCTGCTGTGTGTTGGGGTAGTGACGGTTAGGGCCTTACCTCTCCTACACTGACCATCCTTTGCTGCCTTCCTACATCAGCAAATCGAGCTCTAGCAGGGGGCTGACTGCAGACTTTGATAGAGTCAAACAATATTTACGCTATGTTTTATTCATTTGGAAAGAATTACAATCATGCATAAGTTAAAAGCATCATTTAAATGTGCTTATGGGGTTTTGCACAAAGGTAACTTCTTTCCTTCTTTTGCTCTTTCTTTGTGATGCTTCTGGAGATTTAGGTTAACCTGTTATGTGTCGCCATGTGTGCAGGCACTGCTTTGGTGTTACTGTGATGAACCCTTGGTTCGTAGCCCTAAGCACAGTTCTACAGTATTAGTACTGCCTGAGGAACACATATTTAGCATATTAACATTGGTTTGTGCTGCTACTGATCTAAAACAGCTTGAAATTTTTTTCAGACTGTAAATAAATTCGCTTTCGGTTTGGCTGCATCACTCTGACTATACCAGAATATATCTGTGAACTTAATTCTGTAATTCTCTCTTGCCTAATGGAAGCTCTTCATGGTAGTGCCCAGGAGGATTTTGTTCAGTTTCAAATCCGGTGAAGATTTATGTGACTCCTTTAAATAACAAATATAGAATCATTCAGGTTGGAAAGGGCCTCTAAGACCATGCAGTCAAACATATTATATTTGTACACATGCGTTATAACATTGATAAATGAAAGTGGAATAGTGCAGCAGGGGAAGCATTTCTACCTTGCCTGGCTTTGAGCGCTCAATAGACTTTCATGCTCCGTCTCTCCTCTGGAATCATTCCTTGGGATTACTTTCTACCACTGGTCACTACACTGAAATCTGATTATGCATGTGCATCACTAATGCTACATCCTATACCAGATGTTTTAGGTTTTTTACTTCAAAGTGAAAAATAGTGCATGGCTGACTTTCCCTGGAAAACTCCTGAACTTTTTTCTCTGTCTTTGTTGCTTCTACCACCTCATGTCCCAGACCTCAAGCAGCCTTTATGTCCACTGTGATCCAGAGTCTGCATTGTGCTGTACTTGTCTTCAACGAGGGATGCCAAGAGACGTTAAAGAGTAGGGTGGGGATACCCACCTCTGTACCAGTAACTTAATGCTGGGGCCATTATGGTTTTGTAATGTTGAGGATTTGGGGCAGTCTATAATTAATTTCTTAGAATAACAGAAGCCTTAGAAGAGATTTTTGCCCGGATTGTCACTCCCGTGCAATCTGCAGTGATGTGCCGTGAGGCTGGATACACAGCCCATGCAGAGCTCACTGGTAGCTCAGGGATGGTCAGTTCAGGTGTTGTGGTGAGCATAAAGGACCCTGGGAATGGCATTAGACTTGCTCATTAGGAAGGAAGAAGCAGCACAAATGTTGAGCTGCCAAACACAGCGGGTACCTTCTCATTGGAGAACTTTCCATTAATTCAGAACCTGGCAACTGAAAGGGCTGCTACTCCGTACAGATGCAGGAGTCTTTCTGTGAGAATTCAGAGCATTTTGCAGCCCTTTTCTTCTGAATTTCTTTAATATCTAGTTTCTTCCCAGTTCTCCTCTTTCATTTTGATTGTACTCTGGCAGATATTGGATTGTATGAACATTTCCCAGCAGCCCTCTTATTGCATTAGTCGTCTGCTCCTTTTTTTTTGTCCCTGTACTTATCTTCTCTATCCAGAATGAAATCTTCTTTTATGAAGATCTCTTTGAGATCTTTTGTTCTGGTTTTGTCTGATCATCCTCTGTGCCTTACACTTTTGACACACATCTCCCTGCTGCTTCCCTATGCACATTATGTGCTGGTCACTTTCTATCCTTCCTTCTCAGCCCTTTTATTGCTTGGAAATGAGCTCTTTTCTCTACTTGAGCTCATAATTCACTGGTGACTTTTTTTTTACTCCCTTTTTAGGGGCATGAAGAAGGGTGATAGTTGAATAACCAACTCTGGTCCTTTTTTTTCTAATTTGATATTTATGTTGTTAATCTTATTTAAGTCTGCAGTTCAAGTGCTACAGTAATACTCATTTTTAGGAAGGAAAATATTTCATATTCTGGAGGAAGGACGATAGAACTGCCAAGAAAGCTTAATAAAAGATCCATGCTTAATAAAAGAACTGGCCTACCTCTAAAGCCAGAAAGATATCTTACAGGAAGAGCCGAAATGCATTAGGAAGAGCTTTTATTAGTCCTGTTTCAATGCATTTTCTTCCAGGAAAGTGGAGTTAATGTGTATCTGAAAGTCATTTTTGTAGATAAATTAAAATGAAAAGACCTCAAAACAAAACTAATTTCAGGGTAGACTGTCTGGAGCTCCCTGTAAGAGCAGCGGAAAAGGGCATAAGGTAGAATGCAAACACCATAGGGACAAGCTAACTCTCTGTATTTTAATTTTTAGCACTGTGTGTGTGTAATAAGGACTAATTTATACATGGCTGAAACCCTTTCTAACTGTCTCTGTCTTCTTTGCTTGACTGTTCATCACAGTGTCTGTAATCCTGGCTCTGTATAGGCCCTTCTGCCCTACTCAGATGCTTTTAGGCTTATTGAACGCAATACCTAACAGAATTTTCTGATTTGTGTTGGATGTCGTCCAGCGACAGCCATAAAAACTGCCTGTGTAGCAGCTGCTCTGTTAAAGCAAGACCTTTTTGCCTGGTAACAATGACAGCTCTTGCAGCGTTTGGCATTGGATTCTCTTTGAGTTGTTGGCTGTCAGGCCCATGGACTCCTGCATGGTAGAGCTGGTAATTGTCACCCTTTTGGTTTGTGCTGCTGACTTGAAGCATGGTTTCATCTGCTGAATTTATGCATGGAGTGAGCTCAGGTGTTTGCAAGGTGAGTTTGCCTTCTTTCCAAAGAGACCGGTTCTGATTTAGGCATAAGCAAAACCTTTGGAAATGTAGCATGTACTTCTACCATGACCTGTACTAATTCTGTCATTCCTTCCTCCCGTCCCTTTTTTCCCCAGATAAATGGCTCATTTAAATTGGGAGCTACTAAAATACTCTCTGGCTGGCAAATGCAGTGCCTAGCAGCAGTCATCAAGGACGAACCAAACATGAGTGGAGGAGGGGAACAGGTCGACATTCTTCCGGCCAATTATGTGGTCAAAGATCGCTGGAAAGTGGTGAGTAGCTCCGGATTTGTGCTTCCTTTGGTGGTCCAAACAGATCTCCTCCTCCTGTAGCAGTATGGAAACTTGTCTGATCAATTCCAGGCTCTGGCAAGCTACAGTGGAGTGGTTTGACATGTAGGTAAGATACTGTAACAAGATGGTTAATATTGCTCTTGTGGGTTTTACACTGTCTGGTATTTTTAGAAGACTAAACCTGCCAAGAATGTTTAGGTAGGATCAAACTGTTGCAGCAGGCTGAGTCATGTTCTAATAGGAAACCTAGCTTTCAAGTTAGTGTGGCAAAGAATAATACAGACTTGCCTACAAAGTTGTCCTACACTTGGGCTGGGGGATGAAGGGATTGAGAACAGCTCTGCAGAGAAGGACTTGGGGGTACTGGTGGATGAAAAACTTGACATGATCCAACAATGTGTGCTCGCAGCCCAGAAAGCCAACCGTATCCTGGGCTGCATCAAAAGAAGTGCCACCAGCAGGTTGAGGGAGGGGATTCTACCCCTCTACTCCACTCTTTTGAAACCCCACCTGGAGTCCTGTGTTCAGTTCTGGAGCCCTCAGCACAGGAAGGGCGTGCACCTGTTGGAGTGAGTCCACAGGAAAGCCATAACAATAATCATCAGAGTGATAGAATCCTCTACCAATGAGGAAAGACTGAGAGGCTTGGGACTGTTCAGACTGGAAGAGACTCCAAGGAGACCTCATAGCGTCCTTCCAGTACTTAAAGGGGCTACAGGAAAGCTGTAGAGTGGCAATTTATCTTGGAGTACAAGGGTAGGACAAGGGTTAATGGTTTTAAGATGAAAGAGAGAGATTTATAATGGACATAAGAAATACATTTTTTCAAATGAGCGTCATGCGACACTGGCACAGGTTGCCCAAAGAGGTGGTAGAAACCTCATCCCTGGAAACATTCAAGGTCAGGTTGGGTGGGGCTCTGAGCAACATGGTCCTGTTGAAAGTGTCCCTGCTCATTGCTGGGGTTGGACTGGATGGAACCTTTAAAGGTTCCTTCCAACCCAAATTGTGCCAGGATTCTAAATAAATTGCATTACAATAAAAACCGTTCAAAAGCAAACGTTTAAAGTTGGAATTTCAGCCACTTTCAAAGTCAGAAATTCCATCATTAGCTTGTTGTTACAACTTGTGTGTTACTTTATTAGAATACTTCTTAAAATTATACCATTGCATGTTAAGAGTTCGAGTTCTTTCTGGGAGAACTGTCTCAGCCATTGTGCAAGCTGAATGAGGTACGCTGATTTAGTAGTCTTTTCATTGTGTTAATTGTATGGCTGTAGTTCTCACTATCCATTTAAATTCATGGTATGAGTTTGCCATTTAAACTCAACTCTTTGTTTCTTGTTCCTGCATTATCTGTGTCAGATGTATATATTCCTGCTTTTACCAGGTGATAGAAGAGAGAACTATGAGCTTGCTTTTACAAATAGTGTTTCAAATGTAGTTAGATTTGGACTTTTTTTTTTTTTTTTACAGACTGCTTAATATTTATAACTAAAACACAACTCTGCTAGATATCATGGGCATCTAGGCATGCTCATCACTTCCATAGTCTGGACCTGGGTGTCTTGCCTTAGGCGTCCAGCATGTGATGTGAGCAGAGACATCAGCAGCTTGGCCAGAATCATGCAAGAACACTGTTGTAGAGACACAGGGAGAATCCCATCCTCTAGACACTTCATTCCCACCCGATTTGTTCAGAGAATGTGTGTGCTTTTACGTATAAGGCTTTCTTTTTAGTCATGAAGTGAGGTCTCAGGGGTGGTGGGGGAAGTAGCATTATATTATCATCTCAGTTAAATAAACTTGAATATAATGTGTGAAAGTATCATGGACCTTTATACTTCTTTAAATTCTTGAAACTTCTTTATAATCCTTGAAAAGTAGATATATGCTTCTTGTACATCTTCTCTGAGAATTTTTGCTTTCTGAATTTAAAAGATTTGCTTTAAAAAAGCTGAAAAATGAAAATTAAATCCTATGTGTGCCATGATGTACATTTTTAACTTGGATTCCCAGCAGTGTCTGAATCATTGAACTCGCAGCAGCAGCCTTGCTAGTTTGAAGCACAAGTGTTTTGTAGTAGTAGCATTGAGTTGTTTCTCTGTGCAGCTGTCCTGTGAGTTTTGCAGTGTGCTGTGGAGAGATGAGGACTAAAGCGACTCAGGGCTCTGAACTCACTTTATTTCCAGGCTGTAGATAGATTATTTTCAGCATCCTGTTTCAGACAGCATATTATCCTTTAGTTAGCCTTTCCTCGTACCTGTTTCTCTTTGTTGCCCTGAATGATTCTACCTCGCTCTGTTCTGAACTCTCCCATCTACTGACTCTCTTCATCCTAGTACTTTGCTCCTGCTCTCCACATCCTTTCTGACCCATCCCCGAACAACCTATTTATATTTAAGCAATTCAAACTGCTTTTCATTCTCCATGCTTCCTGAGAGCAGATGGAGAATCTCAATTTTCTCTGTGATTAGATACCGAAATGGAGACAGCCCCTATCCCTCTCCCAAAGCTTTCTGGCACAGATGAAGGAAAGTCTTGCTGTGCTTTTGCACTCTGGTGTGGAACATGTATACTTGTTTTGGCAGGTTACCTGATGTATGGGACTTGAAACTTGGGCAACCTGCACCAGTGCATCACCATGCACAGAGTGAATAACTTCTTCCTAATATCTCATCCAAATTTCCACTCTTTCAGCTTAAAAACATTACCCCAGCCTGATCCAGTGGGAGGTGTCCCCGCCTGTGTCAGGGGAGTTGGAACAGGATGATCTTTAAGGTCCCTTCAACCCAAAACATTCTATGATTCTATAAGCATCATTTCTTACTTCTAGAAGTACACAGCCTTTAGGCACGACTTCTGTGCTCTCCCCTTGCTATGCTTGATGTTGCTGTGAGAATGGTCAGAACTGTGAGCTTATGGGTCTCGAAATAATCTAGAAAACATATAGAAATACCTCTTTTGGCCTAGGGAAAGCATAGAATCAAGTGACAGATGACAAAGAGAGTTTAGCTTAAAGTGAGCATACAGCTTTAACATCAATAGTAAGATTTTTTTTCTTAATCATAGACTGTTCTGAACCTCACCCATAGCATCCAAGTTGGACAGTCCAAGCTTTACTGTGAGCAATGGATCCTGCTAAAGCAGGTGTGTAGCGTATTTATGTGATGCTGGCGTTTAGCTGCCAGAAGGCTTTTTGTGTAATTTGTCCTCCCATTGTGACTATCTCTGGCTGGGCATCTGCTTGAACCTTGTAGTTCATAGTGCTGGCGTACTTCCAGTATTGAGCTGATGGCTAATTTTAGATTGGTGTAATGTATTCCTTGAATACCTTTCCTCACCTCCTTCCGTATGCTGGCTGACAGAGTTTTGACAAATGAAGATGTGGGTTCTCTGCAGTTAGCCTGTTGGTAGTTCATTTTCCTGTCGCTCCAACTCAGTGAAGTTTGGCCGTCTGACAGCAATGATATTTTTGTTCTTATTTTTGGAGAAGGGCGTGGACAGGGAGTGCTTAGGCTTTTTAGCAAAACTTTTGAGCCATCACAGAATCATGGAATGGTTTGGATTGGAAGGGACTTTAAAAGTTGTCCAGTTCCAACCCCCATGCCGTGGGCAAGACACCTTCTCCTGGATCGCATTGTTCAAAGCATCATCCAACCCTGGCATCATTCTTTACTTGCCAGTACTTGCGATGCTTTGTCTGGATGAAATTTGCACAGTGCTGGAACCATGTGATTTTTGTTTTTTTTACTGGGACCTCATGAAGTTCAACACTGCCAAGTGCGAGGTTCTGCACCTGGGTCAGGGCAATCCCAAGCACAAATACAGGCTGAGCAGAGAATGGATTGAGAGCAACCCTGAGGAGAAGAACTTCGGGGTGTTGGTGGGTGAGAAACTCAACATGAGCTGACAATGTGCACTTGCAGCCCAGAAAGCCAACTGTGTCCTGAGCTGCATCCAAACCTTCCTATGAATCTGTTTTTTCCTGAGACCCCAAAAGGTACTTGAAGCACATGTGCTCTGAGTGATGTGAACTGCTTTGTTCAGGGCAGGGAACAAAGTAAAACATAACTCCTCCTTCGTTTGAACTAGGTATAGATGTTAAGGCTGAATGGATGTATCTCTTTACTTCACCTAAACACTTTTTATTGGAGATTCACAACTTATTAGCAAGACAGAGTTGGCAGCTCCTGCACTGATTTTTGAATAGCAGTGTTGACTCCTGAAGATATGTACTTTTTTCAGATGCAGTTCATGCTTTGGTTTCTTCCAAGCTTCAGGGGTCCTTGAACTAAAGTTGTGATTACACTTGTCCTTCTGTTTATTTCAGAAACCTTTCCAGAAGCCACACAACCTTTCACGGTCTCTTCACCTTTCCTTGGTCACAAAGGCCATTTATGGTTCCAAGAGGGAACCTGGGACAAGGAAGGTGCTTTGTCAGTCTCGGGGCTTGTTTTGGTCTCCCTCTGTGCAGAATTGCTTTACATGGGCTTTAGCAGGTCTTCAGGTGATTTAGAATGTGGCTAGTTGACTTCTTCTTGGTTGCCTTCTCAGTTTATGTCTGTTTTATAGAAGGTAGTTTTCCCCTGAGATCAGTAGAACTCCAGTCCTCCTAACCAAGTTGAGGGCACTCTGAGAGTTTGGTGAATATAGATCCACTCTTCCTCACCTGTTGTAAAGTTAAAGGAGACCTGCCAGCCATTTCAGGACCACGTAACCCATTGAGTTGGGCTGCAGGAGTTGCGGGCTTGACTATCCAAATGCTCCTAAGCAACAGGCATAATAGTTACTGTTTGAGCTTGTTGATATTTGAAGCTTGTGGGTGACAGCCTTGACCCTAGCTCTTGATTTGGTCCTTCACTTTGGATTCAGAGCACATGTTCCTGACCTTGCCACCAATTCTGAGACTGTACAACTCGTGCCTTGGCCCTGGAGCATTTTCCTGGGAAGGCCTAGTCTTTATATAATATCCCTGGGAGGCAGACTTTGTTTTGAATGGTTATGTCTTATACAGTTGCTGGA
Organism: Coccyzus lansbergi; assembly: GCA_033558105.1. Classification (NCBI taxonomy): domain Eukaryota; kingdom Metazoa; phylum Chordata; class Aves; order Cuculiformes; family Coccyzidae; genus Coccyzus; species Coccyzus lansbergi. The sequence goes on along the minus strand of JAUMJK010000606.1, from coordinate 171,624 downwards.
AAAAAATAGATTACATTTGTAATTGAAGCTTATTTTTGGTTGGAGGCGTTGCTTTGATTTTTTTGGACTGTGCCTCTGTGAGTACTGGTTTGTGCTTAGTGGGAAAACTGTGTTGTTTATTTTCTTTAATGGGCTCTGGAGGATTGTGCTGCAAGAGTTTTTTCAGGACAAATTGAAAACCATAGAATCGTGGAATGGTTTTTTTTGGAAGGGACTTTAAAGCCCATCAAGTTGCAACCCTCCCTGCCATGGGCAGGGACGCCTTCCACTACCTCAGGCTGCTCAAAGCCTTATCCATCCTGGCCTCCAAACCTCCAGGCATGGGGCACCCATAACTTCTCTGGGAAACCTGTGCCAATGCCTCACCACTCCCACAGAAAATCATTTCTTCCTAAGATCTAATCTTAATCTCCCTTCTTTCAGTTTTATGTTTTGGGATATTTAAAGGATACTTCACAGGGAGCCATCTGTGATCTGTGTAACTACTGATACATCCTGAGAGGCTTTTGGAAGTGGCTTCCCCCTTCAGGATGTGGCTGTTTTGTGTTGGTAATCCTGAGAACAGTCCAGTTTGGGGAATTTCTGAAGCCCTGTAATTGTAGACTGCCCCACTGAGGGGTCAAGTAGAGTGGGTTTTCTGTAAGTTTACTCAAGGGGACTAATGTGGCATGGATCTTCCTAGAATATGGAAGAAACACCCCAATGAGCCATATGGTGGTGTGGCCATTAGTGGGATGCTGGAAGGACTGAAATCATGACTGAGATGCAGAATACTTAATTTTCATTGTCTGTGTACCAGTCCAAATAGATACCTGTGTTTGATGAGATGAATTAGGGCAATGGAGCGGGGGAAGGGTCTGGAGCACAAATCTTATGGGGAGCAGCTGAAGTGAACTGAAATTGTTTAGCCTGGAGAAGAGAAGGCTGAGGGGAGACCTCATGACCCTCTACAGCTCCCTGAAAGGAGGTTGTAGTGAAGTGGATGCTGGTCTCTTCTTCCACACAACAAGTGATAGGATGAGAGGGAATGGATTCAAGTTGCACCAGAGGAGGTTTAGATTGGATATTAGGAACAATGATTTCACTGAAAGAGTGATGAAGGATTGGAAGAGACTGCCCAGGAAAGTGTTGGAGTCTCCATCCCCGGAGCTGTTCAAAAATCATTTAGATGTGGCGCTTCAGGACATAGTTTAGTAAACACAATGGTGTTGGGCTGATGGTTGGACTGGCTGATCTTGGAGGTCTTTTTCAACTGTAATGATTCTATGAGTTGCTCATTTGACTCCACTGGCTGTAATGGAAACCTAAACACCCAGCTCACACATAGGCTTGTGTATTTAGGTAGAATGAATCCTGATGGTGTTGACAGCCTGTATCCCAGTCTTAAAAATAAATGGACTGATGGAAGGTAGTGAACAGGTTGAGAAGAGAATATTCCCACAGCAGTGAAGCTTAGCATGGGCTGGTGGCTCATGATTACTAGTTTGGTGACTCTTGTTAAGTGTTCCCTTCTGTTTCTCAATGTTGTGTTTAACAGTTTCATTATTTGTTCATTTTCCTGAATGGTATGTACCTAATGAGGGCCTAAAAGAAAGCTGGAGAGGGTCTGTTTATCAGAGAGTACAGGGATAGGATGAGGGAGAATGGTTTTAATCTGCAAGAGGAGAGATTTAGATTAGAGATTAGGAAGAAATGTTCACCTGTGAGAGTGGTGAGGCACTGGCACAGGTTGCCCAGAGAAATTGTGGCTACCCCATCCCTGGAGGTATTCAAAGCCAGTTTGGATGAGGCTTTGAGCAACCTGATGCAGTGGAAGGTGTCCCTGCCTATGGCAGGGAGTTGGAACTGGATGGGCTTTAAGGTCCCTTTTGACCCAGACGATTCTATGATTCTATGATCTTTGTGTCCTGCAGATGGCTGTGCAGAGTTCAGCTTAGGCAGAGTGCCCAAGCTATGAGGAAATGCCCCTGACCTCCGGGGCTCCTCAGCCAAGACCTCGAGTTGCAGGACAACAGCTTGCTCTGCAACAAAGAAAAGGAAATGTCTGTTGATGGCCTCTGGATGCTGCTGAAAAATCAAGAAGGATGACAGTGCTGGTAATGATGTCTAGGACCATCTGGTGTGCTGGGAAAAGTATGCCAGAGAGTAATTTCCATAAGAGAGTGAGAAAGGATGGGAGGAAGCAGAGGCAGCTTGAGGGCTCTTGGACAGTGAGGAGTATCCATTAGCTGGAATGTGCTTTTAAATCCAGTTTTCTGATTCAACAGAAACTCTGATCTTGATCTCATGTCATCTTGCATTTGTTGCTCTGTAGACTAACGTGGATCCTCTGATTTGGTTGTTTTCCCAGGTAAGCAGTCTCAATACCCATATCCTTCTTCCAGAACCAGCTTTTCTGGTGCACATGTTCTTCTGCTTTATCTGAGGTAGCATTCCTAATCTGTCCTCACATTTTCCAGTGTCTTGACCATTCTTTTCACCCTGAAATAAGCCACACTGAACTCACTGAGACCCTCTAGTAGCAAAATGATGGATTTTGTGCATTATACACAACTAGACCTTCCTACAGATTCTTAGAGTGGATACCTATCCACTATCCTAATTGTATTACTGTGTTGTTCTTTTATATTGTAGTAGCTTTGCCTTTTGACAGTTGTGTCCAATGTGGGATCTATCCCCATTAAGGCCATGGAATGGAAAAGGATCATTGTGTGCATATGTGCTGACTCGGCAATATTTCTCCCCAGATACATTTCTTGAATTTTTAACCCAGTGAGATATCTGGGTAGCCTCTGTTTCTTCTCAATCCCAGCTATGTTGTGTTATATTTATGACTGTTGACTTTTGCTTGGTTTGTTACCTATTTTCCCACTGAGACATTTTTTAATCACAGTCAGTGAGTTGCAGAATCAGGGAATGGTTTGAGTCAGAAGGGACCTTCAAGGTCATCCAATTCCAAGCTCCCTGCCATGGACAGGGACACCTCTCACTGTGTCAGGTTGCTCAAAGCCTTATCCTACCTGGCCTTGAACACCTCCAGGGATAGTGCATCCATGACGTCTCAGGACAACGTGTGCCAGTGCCTCACCATAGTCACACTGAATAATTTCTTCATAATATCACATCCAAATCTTCCCTCTTTCATATTAAAACCGACCACCCTTGTTCTATCCCTGCACTTCCTGATAAAGGGACCCTCCCCAGCTTTCCTGTAGCCTCTGTACGGGAAGGCTGCTGTGAGGTCTCCCCAAAGCATTCTTTTCTCTAGACTGAACAACCCCAACTCTCAGCCTGTCCTCTTATGGGAGGTGCACCAGCCCTCAGATCATCTTCATGACCTCCTCTGGACTTGCTCTAACAGCAACTTGCTCTTCCTGGGCTGAGGGCTTTAGAACTGAACATAGGACTCCAGGTACTGTACAGAACTCTTCCTAATTAAGAAAAATCCTTCTAGAGCCCAACTTTTTACCTTCTGCAGCCTTTACTGTCCTTTTTCCTTACCACTATGTGTCATCAATTCATCAGGCAACAGAAGACCTTGGTATTCAGGCAACTGAATCCCGAGGTATTTGCTGGTGTGCTGTTGCTATGCTGAACATAGTATTGTTTTGATAGGAAGATTTTTAATCGCCAGCTCACTCTGTGTGAAGTTCCAAGAAGAAGTAAGGCCACACTGTAATAATTTATGAATAATATGTGGTGACCTAGTTATTGGGCTCTTTACTGTAGGAATGTGCCTGGTTAACCCAGTGGAAGGTTATGAGAAAAAATAACAAGTAAAAGGAGAAGAATGGTTGCAGATAGTGACTCTCAAAGGGTTATCAAGAAATAGCTTCAGAGATAACAGTCAGGCTGTTAATACAGAAAGTACTACCTTCTTCATGCAGAGCTCTTTTTCTTCACCTGGGAACCAGGAAAGTGAGTAGTTTGATACACCATAAGAAGAAATAAAAACCTGCCCTTGAGATGCAGGGCCCTTTTTTCAGAAGATTGAACAGAACCATAGGACATTGCACTGCATTGCTCTCTGGCTGAGGGAAGGGATTGTCTTGTTCTGTTCCACACTGGTGCAGCCCCACATTGAGTGTTGGGTGCAGGTTCAGGTGCCACAGGATAAAAAGGATCTAAAGCTGCTGGAGAGTGTCCAGACGAGGCCACAAAGTTGGAGAGTGTTTTAGAGGGGAAGCTGTATGAGGAGCGGCTAAAGTCACTTGATCTGCTCAGACTGCAGGAGACTGAAGGGAGACCTCATCGTGGCCTTCAGCTTCCTCATAAGGGGAGGAGGAAGAACAGGTGCTGATCTCTTCCCTCTGGACCCAAAGGGATGGCAGGACGATGTGCCACGGGAGGGTTAGGTTGGGGATTAGGAAAAAGTTTTTCATTCCGGGAGTGGTAGAGCACTGGAACAGGCTCCCCAGGGAAGCAGCCATGGCACCAAGCCTGACAATAGTCCAGGAACCTTTAGGTACATGGTGTGAATGTTGGAGTTGTCCTCTGCAGGGACAGGAGTTGGACTCAATGATCCTCGTGGGCCTCTTCCAACTCAGGACATTCTATGATTCTGTGACAGGCCTTCTGTGGTACAGAAGACACTAAAGTATCATCTAGGCCTCATTAAACATTGTGTAAGATAGATTTTTGGCCGGCTGCCTGATTTCAACTTCTTTTTCTCTTCAAGTGTTACTGCTGCTGTTGGAAAGAAGTACTTGGGGCTTCCTGAGCAGTTGCAAACAGAGGGAACACAAAATGCCAAAGGGAAGGGCTGCAGCTGGGTTTGATGAATGAGTGCTAAGCAGATCAAGGGAGCCCTGGTGTAGCTGTGCTGTAAGCCTGAATTTGTTGCTGGGCAGCATTGTGTGCTTTAAATATAAAATAATTTTCCTGGCATGGATACTGACACTTGCAACACGTCAGGAGTCTGTCTTATACATGCATATGTATAACTATATGTGCATATGCTGTCAAGTCACAGCAGCAGGAGAATCAAGGAATCACCTTCCAGGAAAGGCAGAGAATCCCAGCTTGTTCTCTGAGTGGGTGGCTACTCTAGAACAGGCAGGCGATCTGGCTCTAGCAGGTGTATATGAAATATGCTGAAACTGTACAGTAGAGCCAAAATACTGTTATTTTCAGTATTGGGCACTTTTTTCCTTGGTGATTAACATCTAAATGCTTACTTAGTCCCAAGTGCTGAGGGACATGGGTTAATGATTGATAGGAATGGTTGGACTCGATGATCCAGTGGGTTTCTTCCAACCTGGTGATTCTATGATTCTATGAAATGAACCAGGAAGCAAGTAAATTGTTTGGTGAAAATCTAGCAACAACCAAGGAGAGCTGGGCTCTGTGATGAAGTACAGTAAGCGCAAGAAGCTTTCTAGTGCAAGAAATATAAATTTCACTTCATTTTTGAGAGCTTTTTCAGTGCATTTGGTAATGGTGAAAAGTGACAAAGTGATGTTCCCATCAGTCTAACCCCCAATTGCAAAATGTATGGCAAAGATGCTAACAGTTCCTGTAGTAAAGTGAAATTAAGGTTCCCGCTTCATTTCTGTCAACTGAAATGGGAAAAGAAATTGGAAAAAATGTGTATTGATAAGTGGGAAGTTCAGTTTCTGCATCCATGCCTTGCGAGACTGAAACCACAGGACTGATTATTTGAGCATTTTGGCAATATGGACTTGCAGCTTTGATTCAGCCTGCGAAACTTCCTTCAAATATAACAATGAAAATAGAATAATGCTTCTGCCCTGTAGCAGCATGAACCATAACAGATTCAGAGTGTCTAAGAGGTAAAACTCTCTTTTCCCTTTAGGGCTGAGAACACCAGATTGTGATTTTATGACTGTGAAGGTATTTACCTTTCTAGGACTTGAGGCTACAAGTTATAAGATGCGAGATGCTGACGTCTTTAGCTTTGAGTTCATGTCAACTGAATGTTTTGATTTTCAAGTAGTGATATCCTTTTATTGTGAAACAGTCTTTAATTTGTCTCAGAGACAGGAAAGTCATCATTTGGTGTGATTTGAAATAGAAAATAAAAAAGAAAGAGAAACAATGGAGATGTACTTGTGGCTTGTACCTAAGTGTTTCAAGGTAATGCAGTTGGCAACTGTATGAAGTGTGACTCTGGAGTAACCTCACCAGCAGAGCAGGTCAAACACTTAGTAAAATATCCCAGGGGGTGTTTTGTTCTGTATTTTAAATCCTGTGAATTAGACAAAGACTTCATAGAATCATAGAATCATAGAACAACCAGGTTGGAAGAGACCCATCGGATCATCGAGTCCAACCATTCCTATCAAACACTAAACCATGTCCCTCAGGACCTCATCTACCCGTGCCTTAAACACTTCCAGGGAAGGTGACTCAACCACCTCCCTGGGCAACCTATTCCAATGCCCAATGACCCTCTGTGTGAAAAACTTCCTCCTAATCTCTAGCCTAAATCTCCCTTGGTGGAGCTTGAGGCCATTCCCTCTTGTCCTGTCCCCTGTCACTTGGGAGAAGAGCCCAGCTCCCTCCTCTCTACAACCTCCTTTCAGGTACTTGTAGAGAGTAATGAAGTCTCCTCTCAACCTCCTCTTCTCCAGGCTAAACAACCCCAGCTCTCTCAGACGCTTCTCATAGGGTCTGTTCTCCAGCCCCTTCACCAGCTTTGTGGCTCTTCTCTGAACTCGCTCCAGAGCCTCAACATTCTTCTTGTGGTGAGGGGCCCAGAACTGGACACAGTATTCAAGGAGCGGCCTCACCAGTGCAGAGTACAGAGGGAGAATAACCTCCCTGGACCTGCTGGTCACACCATTTCTGATCCAAGCCAGGATGCCATTGGCCTTCTTGGCCACCTGGGCACACTGCTGGCTCATGTTCAGTCGGCTGTCGACCAACACCCCCAGGTCCTCTCTTATCTCTTAAAAACTTTAGTTCCAGCTACGAGGGTTGTGTTTTACTGTAGATGTGTAATTGTTGGGATGGAATGACAGTTTTTCATCTGCCATGGTGGTTCTGCTGTCTCCTTGAGGGTCTTTCCTGGAATTTTGGCAATAACATTGAGGTAATAGGCATTATCATTTGCTTTTGACTGTATCACGTGACATCACTTGCTTGACTAGTTCTTTGTTGTTACAGCAAAGAATTTATAGATAGGCAGCTGGACTTATGCCTACCTGTGCAGTGAAGGAATTCAGGCACAGCACAGACTGGGAGCTGAGTTTGTTCTCTCTGTGCAGTGAAGAAGCTTGTGCCTGGCTCTAGTTTAATGTTATCTCTCTTGTACGTTGTACCAAAACTCCTTGTACTTTTATAGTTGAAGAAGATTGGTGGTGGTGGTTTTGGAGAGATCTATGAGGCGATGGATCTGCTGACCCGTGAGAATGTGGCCTTGAAGGTGGAATCAGCCCAGCAGCCAAAGCAAGTTCTCAAGATGGAAGTGGCTGTCCTAAAAAAGCTGCAAGGTAAGGCAGAAAAGCTCTTTTTTAAGGTCACTATGCATGATGACAATTAGAATCTGAAGTTGCAATTGTTCTTTATAATTTTCTCTTCAGCTTCCATCTGTGCATGATGTCACGTTAAGTCATTGAGCTCAGAAAGTTATTATGTTCTGCAAAGTGCCCTTCTCAAGTGAGTTTTGACTGCAGGGACTGGTTTTGTCCACCAGACTGCAAGAACAAGGAGGAGATTTAAACTGAACTGTTGATATACTGATCTGTATGGTCTAGTAATACTGAGTAGATAATAAGGAATAGAACAAGCAATGTCTGACTAAGAAATGAGGTGACTTGATCATCTCCCAGAGGACCAGGACGATGTTCGTGACTATAGCACTGCAAGCCTGACAGAGCCTCCAAGTGAAATGATTGATGGGTGCAAAAAGTGGGTAACATGAAGAATAGTGAAACTGGCAATTAGTTAATTTTTCATGTGCTTATCCTGAAGGCAAAGCATGAAGTGATTTTGATTTTGGGAGTGATGATTTTGAATGTTAGTTTGAATGATACTCCTATTCTTAATTTTTCCTTACATAACTTTATGTAGGTTTGGATGTAGAAGTCAGCCCTGGGACCATTGGCTTCTCTGAGTGAACCTGGCAAAGCTCATAGGCAGATTTCAAACTGGGAAGCAGCAAAAATGGGAGACTTCCTTGATTTGTGCCCAACCCTGCTTGAACTGAGTGAGGGTGTGACTGTGCAGAACAGCAGATTATTAAAATACCAAGAGATGACACTGTCATGCTGGCTAATGTCAATATGTATTGCACACAGAGCAGAGAATGCTTGAAAAGCATGACCTGAAGTCCCAACTTCAGAACGAATAACAAAAAAGTGCAAGAAGATGACTAATACTTGTGCTCTGCAATCAGCGTTTATTTCTGGAAAATAGTTGAGAATACCAAATGCTAGAAAAAACACCCACAGTTAGTTGTACACAGCATGATCCTGGTAACTGGAGAGAGGGAGTGGTGGTGTGTGGAATGAGGAAAGTCCCTTGGCAGTGCAGTTAGCAGTTATTAAGGGGTGGAAGAGACAGAAGCAGCAGAATTGGCTATGCATCAACTGTCCTGTATTTGAGAATGACAAATTACTTCAGCCATATTTTTACAAATCACAGAATTGTTACGGTTGGAAAGACCTCTAAGATCATCCAGTCCAACTGTCAAATCAAGCTGTTCTGTGAAGAATTTCTCTTTTTTTGGTTCAAGGTTAATCCTCAAATGCCTCACTGAAATAAATGGTAAAGTTAAAATAAGAAATAAGGTTGAGAGAGTTGGGAATCATGTATTGTGTATGTTTGCGCTGTGAGTTGTTGCAAAGAGGTGAGAAACAGAAAGGGAGATGCTGACTTTATCCAGACAGCTGATGGATGGAGGAAGTTGGTGGTACCTGGGGTTATAGTTACCTGGAGTGACAGAGTCGGTTCATGGTTTTCCAGGTGGAAAGCAAGGGAACAGTGTTGTCTAAAATTCCTCTGTATGTTTCTGGTAGAATTGAACATTGCAGTCCCTCTTAAATAGTGCAGCTTTGTTGTTTTCTATTTAGATGTCACACCACTATTAAAGGACTAATGAGCTGCTTTTCAGAGCTTCTGATGAGGGATGTGCAAGTTGCTAGAGCTTCATGCAGTATGGGGGTAGAGAAGGCAGACCATCAGCCCATACCGTAAACCTACTTCAGGACCCAATTTGGGTGCAGCCCAACCTCTCAGCGCAGTAGCTCCTGATTCCCAGATATGTTTTTCTCTCTAAAATGTACAATAAGTAACAAACAATATGGAAATTATATGAAATATTCGTGGTGTACTGCAGTAAGAAATGTGTGTTCGTCATTGGTAAGTATAGGTTTAATAAACTGAAGGAATGTTTGAGAAAAGGTAGTAAGAAAAATTATGTTATGGGTGGCTAGTATAGAATTAAACTACTAGGGACAAAATTCTGACCCATTACAAATTCAGGGATCATTTGGCACATCTACACAGGGAACTTCTGCATAAATACAGTTTCTCTGTCAAAGGAAAACTATTTTACTGTAAAACCCTCATTTTATTACATTAATCACTACAATAACATTATCTTTAAGTGAGATAATTGTATACAATTGTACCATTTGCAAATAATTTTAACCAATTGGGCTTTTCTATTTTGCAGTCAAGCATTTTAAAACCAAACCTATGCGGCATTGACAAAAACTTCCTTCAGATCCAGCATGTGTCCAGCAGAGCAGGTTGTGGGTTTAACTGTATTTGCAAGTCTTTTGCTGTGTAGACACATCTTTTGATCACATACATTAATAAACTAATGGAAATAAGACCTATATGGCTGAATGAATTGGTAGGTTGCTTATCGAGAGCAAGAAGGGCGTTTGTTGGGTTTTCTATGTTTCACCCCCTTCAGCTGTGTCTGTGTAAGTGAGCGATGTAGTACCAGCAGGTCAGTGGGCAGAAGCAGTGACTTAGGCTTAAGCATCTCCAGCATCTCAGCTCTGCTGAGACCTCACCTGCAGTCCTGTGAGCAGCTCTGGAGTCGTCAGCACAGGAAGGACATGAATCTGTTAGAGCAAGTTCAGAGGAGGCCACAAAGATGATCCAGGGACTGAGAGAGCTGGGGTTGTTCAACCTGGAGAATACAATGCTGCAGGGAGATCTTATAGCAGCCTTCCAGTACTGAAAGGGGCTACAGGAAAGCTTTACAGGGGCTCTTTATCATTGGGTGCAGGGATAGGATGAGGGAGAACAGTTTTAAACTAAGGGAGGGTAGATATGGACTGGATATAAGGAAGAAATTTTTTATTGTGAGAGTGGCTGCCTCATCCTTGGAGGTGTTCAAGGCCACATTGGATGGGGCTTCGAGCAACCTGATCCAGTGGATCAGGTGAGCAGCCTTGTAGATGTCTCTGCCCATGACAGTGTGTGTAGCACTGGATGACCTGTAGTGGTCCTGTCCAACCCAAAGCATTCTGTGTTTCTATATGTGGCCTGGGGATTTTACACTATAAACAGCACGTGTTTTGGGTTAGTTTTAGTCTGGTCCCACTGTCTGAGGGAGCTGTTCTTGGTTTGGACTGTCTTGTTTCGGATTTGGGGACTATTTGGTGTGCACCTGCAATGGAGCTTCTGGGTCTATTTGCTCCAAAGAATTTGTGTGACTCAAAGCCACTCTGAACAGCACTGACACTTGATAATTGTGGTGATTCAAGGCAGTATGGGGGCTTGCTTTGAAACCTCACTGCTGTCCTTTGGAATCATGTGGAAAAAAAAAAAAAGTGGTTTCCTGTCATTTAACATATGGAAGGAAGAGTCCTGACACTTCTAGAAGAGCAGATATTTTTCCCATATATTCAGTGGGGTTTTTTTACCCTTTGGAACACAGACAGAAACTGCCCAATCTCTCAATGACTTTTTTTCCCACCCTGGGCTTGCTGTAGAACAATCTTTGGGTGGCAAAGGAGCATCAATGAAATACTATCTGGACTCTGTTTCCCGCCTCTGGGGTCTTGGAGGTTAATCGAAACAGAACGGCTCTGTTAAAACAGCTTTTGCATGGCTTTTCAGATGCTTGACTTGGGCTTTCTCAGTGTCAGTCTACTTTTCGAACAGCAGGAAGAGTAAACCAGTATCCGCGATTAAATCTGGTGTATTATTTCTCTAGGTTTTGGGCTGCTGCAAAGCAGGACATGGGAACCACCTTTACATGCTAAACCAGGCTCACTAGGGCTGTGAGGCCCAGCAGCAGATGCTTTGAATTCTAAAGAGTTCTCCCTGTCCTTACCCACCTCCTGATAGGTCTCTCTGGGAGTCCTCTGAGGACTTGTGAGACGAGGAAGATGGAAAAGGATCTCTCACAAGGTGTGCACTTTGGATGCCTTCTGATACATAGGCTTCTCAAAATATGGATTTGGCCTTGTAATTCAATTTCCCTTGCTAGGATTCTCCTTGGAGCAGCTTAACATTTAAATTGTCAGTTAAAATGACCGTGTTGTGCTGGTGCTGAGCACTCTCTTCTGTTCATCTGCAGCGGCAATCTTGCCCTGCTGTGAAGCTACCTAGCCCCATGTACTTGCCCTTGACCTCTCTTGGCAGCCAGCTATTTCAAAGCATCGTGCTGATTTCTTTGTAAATGCCTTCTTTTTAGTGTAACCAATCTCATTGCGTAGGACTGATTAATTTTACTCTGCAGTGCAGAGATCTTCTGCATGTTGAGTAGTTGTGCAAGATGCAGCCTGGTCACAGGCATTGTAGTTCTTGAGTATCTGATTTTATTGGAGCAGATAGTGAAGCACATCTGTGTTATTTGTTACCTGTATACTTCCAGTTGTTGGATAGGTAAGGGTCTCCTAACAAAATAAGGGAAGAGGGATCTTGCTTTTTTTTTCCTCATTTGCCAGTCCTCATGTTTTCTTTCTGCAAATGTCAGTTTTTCCTGTTACAGTGGTGCCTTAACTCTTTGTGATTCAGTTTATGTTACTTCTGTAGACATGTTTTATATGTTTCTCTAGTATTTGGCTAGGTTGATGTAACCAGGCTTTAACAGATAAAAACTTGGGAGCAGTGTAAATTACCCTTGGCCAGTTTTTAGGCTGTTGCAGGGTCGTAGATTCACACACTTAGAAACATTGAATCAGAAGATATCAGAATCATAGAATCCCTTGGTTGGAAAAGATCTTTGAGATCATCAAGTCCAACTGTGCCTGTCCACTAATAAATCATATCCCTAAGCACTTCATCTTCCCATGTTTTAAATACCTCCAGGGATGATGGCTTAATCATCTCCCTGGGCAGCCTTTGCCAGTGCCCAATAACCCTTTCAGTGAAGAAACTTTTCCTAATATCCAATTTAAACATCCTCTGGTGCAACTTGGAGCCATTTCGTCTCATCCTACCGCTTGTTACTTGGGAGAAGAGACCAACACCCACCTTGCTACAACCTCTTTTCAGGGCACTGCAGTTGTAGAGAGTGATGAGGTCTCCCCTCAAACTCCTCCTCTCCAAACTAAACAGCCCCAGTTTCCTCAGCTGCTCCCATAACCCCTGTGCTCCAGACCCTTGTCCTGCTCCATTCCACTTTTCTGGACACGGTCCAGCCCCTCATTGTCTTTCTTACAGTGAGGGATCCAAAACTGAACATAGGATTTGAGGTGCAGCCTCACCAGCGGGGAGTACAGGGGGAACAATCACTTCCCTTTTCTTGCTGGCCACACCATTTTTGATACAAGCCAGGATGCTCTTGGTCTTCTTGGCCACCTGGGAACACTGCACATGTTTAGCCATTGTGGACCAACACCCCTAGGTCCTTTTCTGCCAGGCGTCATTCTGGCCTCTCTTCCTCAAGCCCAGAGCTTTGCATGAGGTTGTTATGACCCAAGTGCAGGACCTGGCACTTGGCCTTCACTTGATGTAGTTCTAGGTTCTGCCCAGCACTGTGTTTTTCCATGTGGAAGAATCTTATGGGTATTTGAACAAACTGGCATTGGACGCATGTTTTCTGTATGAACCATGGTGTCACATGATAGGAGAAGGCCGTGAGGAGAAGGAAAGGGAATTTAAAGCACACTTTTTTTGAGGCTGTGTTGAATTCTTGCCCTTTTGCCAATTCTTCCTACCATATGTGGGATCTCTTATGAAGTTCTCATCTTAAAGTTTTTAGTGGTCTGGGGAAACAAGTACAGGAATTTTGCTTTGCATGGTCAAGCAGTCTTGCCTTTTACTATTCAGTTAGAAGATGACAACTACCATTTTGGTTTTATGTCAGTTTGTTCATTCATTTATTACAGAAGCACTAGCAAGGTTAACCCAGTTGATTAATCCTAGAAATCCAGCATAGGACTTGTTTTCTTGTGATTTCAAAAATCCTTGTCTCCAGCTGAGCTGACAAGTCCCTGAAGTCGGCTGATTTGTCTGGCCAGAGATGCAACTTGGTAACTGCAAAGAAAAGAAAATCATGCTAATCAGCTTTGCCAAGCCACACAGTTTCCAAATAAAGTTAGAAGTTGCAGAAAATAAGAGTAATTTCATTTTCAGGATTCTTCATTTTTCAGAAAATTTCTACAGGTGTGAATTCAGTATCCCCATAATACAAAGGAGCAGGGAAGAGATTGTCCCCCTACACTCAGTGCTGGTGAGGCTGGATCTGGAATCCTGTATTCAGTTTTGGGCCCCTGAGTACAGGAAAGACATTGAGGGGCTGAGGCATGTTCAGAGAAAGGCAATGGAGCTGGGGAAGGGTCTGAAGCACAGGGGAGTGGCTGAGGGACCTGGGATTGTTTAGGCTGGAGAAAAGGAGGCTGAGGGGAGATCTCATCGCTCTCTGCAGTGCCCTGAAAGAAGGTTGTAGCGAGGTGGGTGCTGGTCCCTTCTTCTGATTAACAAGTGATAGGATGAGAGGAAATGGCTTCAAGTTGCACCAGGGGAGGTGTAGATTGGATATTAGGAAAAAATTCTTCACTGAAAAGGTTATTGGGCACTGGCACAGGCTGCCCAGGGAGGTGATGGAGTCATCAACCATAGAAGTATTTAAAAGACAGGTAGATGAAGTGCCTAGGGATATGGTTTAGGTGTGGACACATATAATTGGACTCAAAGGTCTTTTCCAACTGAACGATTCTATGATTCTCTGATTCTGTGATTTGATTAGTTTCATTGCTGTATTGGAAATACATTAGGAATATTTTAGGACTTAAACAAGTAGAAGATTAGAATGAATATTGGTTTCCAGCAGTTTGAAATTGATCCTTGTGGAAAAATACATTCAAAAAAGGATCATTATTTAATTCTTTAAGTACTATGTAATAAAAGTTTTTAAGTATTAACATGAGGGTTTTAATCACGTATCTACAAGGTGATAAGTGTCCTAGCATGGAAAGGTTTTTCAGACACTTGAAGTTATTTTTATAAATGGCTATTGACTATAATTTTTAAGTTCCTTCAGAACAAGGACTAGTAACTGAAATATTTGTATTTCTTACCCAGTGCTACAAGAGAGAGAATTGCATTCATTTTAGTTTAAAGGCAGCAATAGAAAGAATATTTTCCTGTGGGTTAATATTAAAACACTTATTACTTTTCTGGGTTAAAATATGGTATACTACTCTCTCTGCTATGACCTTCATGCTTGAGGAGGGCACGTGTGTGGCAAGAGGGCTGTTTCTTTCAGTGTTAAAGTATGACAGTCCTCTCATCCTGGCTGCACAGAAGGTTATTAACGTGATTGTTCTTGTGGGCTTCATCATTCTGGTCAGCCTCAGGACTGATCTGCAGGAATCCCAAAGTCACGCCTGACTGTCAGCCTCCATCTGCTACTTAAGCTGGAATGAGCTTCTTTGATAGAGCAAATAACTGTAACCTGGTGCCTCCTTTTGGTGAAAAAATCATAGAAATCTCAGAAACCTAGAGGGGCTGGTGCTCCAAGCATTTATCCCATCTACATGACCATCTGGCCATCTCTAAATGTCGTCTGCTTTCTCTACAGTCTGTTAGATTCCCTTTGTTTCATGCAAGAGTTGGCACAATCATTCCTCCTCCCCTTTCTTCTTTTACTAATGTTTCTTGTGTTGCAGAATAGCACGTGGGAGAGCTGTTCTGGGGAATTCCAAACTCCCAAGACCAACAGGTCTAGTAAGAGCCCATTTTAGGCTGGAAAGGAGGGTTCAATATAAAATCAAGTCAATTTGGGGATGTGGGTCATCAAGAACTCTCAGTTCATCATAATAAAAAATTATAGAACAATTCACGATCAAGTGCTTTGGACACTACTGCTTCTATTACGTAGAAATGATTGATTTATGTGGCCAGATTCTCCCTGCCAGGGGACTGTGTTTTAATGTTCTTGTCTGTAGTTTTACAGCAATAGAAAGCACATGGTGTCAGCAAGTAAAAATTAGGATAATGTACTCATTCTTACCACACAGAAGCTCTCATTGCCAGTAGAAACAGCCAAAGATTTGACTGTTGCCTAGCTATCTATCTCCTGGTGCTCTGAAAGGCAAAACAAAGCACGGTGGGACTCACAGTTAGTGTGTAAACAAGCCAGGCTGGTCTGCGTGAATCTGTATGGACTTGAAAGAGTCAGGTCTGGAATGAGTATGGACTTGCGCTGGTCTGTCCATCCAGTCTGAGACCTACTTAGTGTACCAGTTTGCTGAAGCACACAGGTATCATAGCTCCTAAAGAAACTGAACTGATTCTTTCTGAGGTTTTCCAGATATGTTAACTCTGTAACCACAGATCTAGCTTTGAGGCTGCCTTCACCTTGCAGCCCATGGCAGGAAGACATATAGAACAGTTTAAGCTTGTTGGACGTCCCTCCTTAGTAATGGCCAGGCGAGGACATGTGCTACAAAGAAATACAGGGCAAAGTTCTGCAATGATGCCTTCTTCCCTGCTTAGAAACTCAACCAGGAACCAAATGTTCACCACTGTGGTGTGCATACACTTTTTCTCTGTTATTGGCAGTCTGCTGTTAGAGGAACTCATGCCTCGTACTTCTTTTGCTAATAAAGAGAATACACCATCACAAACCCATTACAAGTCAGGATCTGAAACCACAACCTCCATTCCCTCTGCCTTTTTTCTTTATTTAAGATAGGTCGTGCCTGGTGCCACATGATGAAATGGAGGTGGTGCAGCAGCACTGTTGTCCCACAGAGAACAGAAATATAGAATCATAGAACCATTGAGGTTGGAACAGAACTCTAAGATCATCCAGTTAAACCATCAACCTAGCATCACCATGCCTACTAAACCATGTCCTGATGTGCCACATCTGCATATTTTTTGTACCCCTCCAGAGATGGAGACTCCACCACTTCCCCGGGCAGCCACTTCCAATGCTTCACCACTGTTTTGGTAAAATGATATCTTCTTTCTGTAGAATGAACCAGAGTGTTGCAGAGTAGCTGGTCAGTTTTGTAGTTCGAACTTCTAACAGCATACCGGAACTTGACATGAAATTGCCCATGTTTATTTCTTTCTTTTATTCTGAAATTACTTTAACATTTCAATGGAGGGTGCTTTTTTCGTAAGCATTTTTCTTTTCCAGATGTTTCCAACTGTTAAAATCAAGGTTTGTCCGTGTTGAAGGAGCATTAGTTTAGATGTTGCAAGATAAGCAAAGCTGATAGGCAAGTGTAGTGATGGTGTATGAAAGTCAACATTTACTGAGTAAAGTTGATGTAATGAATGTGCTTAAATGACACACCTCAAATCCTGTGTTCAATGTTAGATCCCTCAGTACAAGGACACCAAGATGCTGGAGCGTATCCAGAGGAGTTGGCAGAGGGTCTGGAGAACAAGTTCTTCAAGGAGTGGCTGAGGGAACTGGGATGGTTTAGCATGGAGAAGAAGAGGTGGAGTCTCCATCCCTGGAGGTGTTCAAAAATGTGCAGATGTGGCACTTCAGGACATGGTTTAGTAGGCATGGTGGCGTTGGCGTTAGGCTGACGGTTGGCCTGTATGATCTTAGAGGTCTTTTCTAGCCTTAGTAACTCCATGATTCTGTGTTGGTGTTGATATAAACTGTGGTTTGACACACTGTCACTTGTGCCCTTTGTCACTTTGAGGATTTGAGGATCCTTGGCACTGATTTCCACTCACAGGCAGTTTTCTTGTTGAATATCAGTACTGTCCTGAGCTACAAGACTGGGAAGCAGAAACAAAATCAGCGTGTTCTGCAAAACTCCCTATGTGATGCCGCTTACGGTCATGAACTCTCATTCAGAAAAAAAAATTCCTAAAAATCTTGATTAGAGGGTTGTTATCTTAATGTTCCATTCAGTGTGTTTCTGTTTCTTTTCAGGGAAAGATCATGTTTGCAGATTTATTGGCTGTGGAAGGAATGAGAAATTTAATTATGTGGTCATGCAGCTTCAGGTGAGTTCTTTGCTTCCCCTCTCCCCACTTCTCTGGAAAGGATTTATGGTGAGGGAATAAAGCCAAGCACTGGTGTAGAGACTTTCCCGTACATGGAAGGTGGGTGGAATGGAAGACAGTGAGAAGGGGTGGTGTTGCTGTGCTGTCCCTCGGGATACTTCCAGTTGTCAGGATGCACTAAGGTATTGCATAGCTCTGCTTTCTGTCAGTTATCTGGAGAAACAACTCAATTCCAAACACTTGCAGAAACTACCCATGGCAGCTGCTGGAAATACCTCCTGCTGGGTTCTGTGATGCAGCATTGCAAATACGTGTCTTGTATCAGAGCACAGAGTACTGTGAGGGCCAGTGGTATCACACCAGCAGCACAGTCTTCTCTGTGAAAGGGAGTGATCTCTGCCCCCGCCATCTCCACCCAGCTCAGCAGCAGCTTGCCTTCTCCTGTGAAAGTGTTTTTCTCGTTGAACACTGCTGGTATTAAGTCAACATGGGCAAATACTTAGGTAGCTGGCACACAGTCATTGTAGAGCTAAGACACCCAGCTACTCTTAACTAGAGTCTTGTGTTCAGTTCGGGAGTCCTCAGCCCAGGAAGGACACGAATCTGTCAGAACAAATCCAGATGAGACCATTGAGATGATCTGAGGGCTGAAGAACCTGCCTCACAAGGACAGGCTGAGAGAGCTGGGCTTGTTCAAACTGGAGAAGACTGCAGGGAGCTGTTACAGCAGCTTCCAGTACTTAAAGGAGAGGAAAGTTGGGGACAGACTTTTTAGCAAGGCCTGTTGTGACAGGACAAGGTGTAATGGTTTTAAGCTAAAAGAGGGAGATTTAGACTGCATATAAAGAAGACATTTTTTACAATGATTATGGTGAAACAATGGAACAAGTTGCTCAGGGAGGTAGTGGAGATCTCATCCCTGGAAACATTCAAGATCGGATTGGATGGGCCTCTGAGCAACCTGATCCAGTGGAAAGTGTCCCTGCTTCTGCAAGGGGGTGTGGACTGGATAACCTGTAAAGGTCCCTTCCAACTCAGAGTATTCTATAATTCTGTGATTCTATGGTTCTTAACAGAGTTAACCAGATGAAGTTTTACATAGGTATCTGCACAAGCCACAGTAACAGCAGAATCTGCAGGGACCTCTGTGAGGTTCAACATGAATCTTCAACAAGAAAACAGAAATAGCTAGATCTTCAGAGCACAAATCTAGTGGCTCCATCATGAAAGCAGCTTTCTTTGGCACAGAAGCAGCTTTCTTTAACTGCATACAGCCACAGGAGAAAAAGTTTGATAGGAACCAGTGGGAAGAGGTGGCTGAGCCAAACACACACAGAAGAAAGGCCTTTAAGGAGAGGGAGGTTGTCCCTGGCTAGAGGCTAATACTTTCAAACTAAAGGTTCTTCTTTCTGTCTTTGAAGCTGGCCTATTTCAGCACCTGACATAAGAGTTCACAGGGAACTTGTCCTCTCTCCCTTGCAGCTTGTATGATGAGGGCTTTGCTATGCAAAGCACTATGTAATTATACAAGTGTACCCTTCCCCTGAAGAGCTTACAGCTTATATCATGTTTCTTTGTGTATAATTTGGACAATAACTTGTACTGAAGGAAAATGAGAATGTCAAAGCACTAAGTAATGAGAAGTGAGCTGCCTCATAAACTGGAAGGTTATTTTTAATTAGTGAATGGTGAATGAAGTAAAACAGACACCAGCAGACCCTGATGCTTCTTTGAAATAAACTTCTGATTCTTTTGAAGTGCGGTTCTACGTTGTGAGGTGGATGTATAAAACTGGTAAATTCCTGGTGCTCTACTTTGCCTTTTATACGTTTGTTGTTATGGATAGAAAGAATCTTTTACTCTCTAACCAACCCTGGCTGTTGCTGCAGGATGTGAGTGAATATTATTCTTGAAAGGGCTACTCTGGAGCTCATGGAGCAACAAGGCTTCTAACCCCCCAATCCTGTCCATAACAGCTTGATGAAGATGATTATGCTTTGGAAAAACTTCTCTACACAGTATCTCTAACTTTCTAGGCTGTTCCTGACTATGTAGCTGAGCTTGGAGAGTAGACAGAGCTAAAAGTTGTTTCATTATTTGCAAATGGAGAGTTTGATACTTAAAGCATTATCTAGTTTTTCACCATCACTCTTGGGGCTAAAATTCTCCTTCAACTTCACAATCTGCTGAGATGTAGTTAATCTTGTGTCTCTCTGACTGCTGTGTACTGCAATTCTGTCTCTTCAGTCACTGAGACTAAGGCTTCCACCCTAAGCTCTACATCTCATTGTGTCTTCATCTTCTCTGATGGTATTTATTTAAAAATTAGTGCTCATTTTCTCTCTTTTCCTGGGGGCAGCATTGGATACTCACATGCCTTGAGTTGTTTCTGTGGGGCAGGTGTCTGAAACCATCTCCCAAACCAACTGGGGAAAATTATGGCACATTTCAGTGTGAGGCTCTGAAAACAACCTGCCTTTCCCTATTACTTCTGAATAAGAGAGTTGGTGTCCAAGGAATCACTTTACAGTGGAAAGAGATATCTGCTGTCAATGCAATAACTCAGATCTTTCAGGATAATAATGAGGAGTCTGTGTTGCCTCCACTAAACTGTCACAGAAATTAAAAAAGAAGCACTAGAGAAGTAGCTTAGTCTTAATTTGTCCATGCTAAGGAACAAACCTGGGCTGGTTGCTGTGGGCTGGGTATCCATATTTGCTGACCTGTATCAAGTGTGGTTGGTAATGGGACCAGAGCCCTGAGGTGAAACCTGGGTCAAACTGATTTTGAGAAAGTAGTCATACACTGGAAGAGCTCGTCGTAGATGGCCCTTTGACATCTGCAAATCAGTCTAGAGAAAAGAAGGCTCCTAGGAGAACCTATAGCAGCCTTCCAGTACTTAAAGGGGGCTGCAGGAAAGCTGGGGAGGGCTTTATATCAGGGAGTGCAGGGATAGGACAAGGGGGAATAGTTTTAAGCTGAAAGAGGGGAGATTCAGATGAGATACCTGATGCAGTGAAAGGTGTCCCTGGCCATGGCAGGGGCGTTGGAACTGGATGATCTTTAAGGTCCCTTCCAACCCAGACCCTTCTAGGGTTCTATGAAATGGATGGATAGATTTCATTTCACCAGTTTGGAGAGCAGTCTGAATTTTCTCATCAAATGTTTGGAATGTTTTGTATATATTCTGTTGTGAATTTTGTTTGAATGCATCTGGACTTTTATTATAAGCATGCATGTCTGCAGAAACGGAATCAAGAGATTCTATAGTACAGTGATAAGCAGCATGTTCCAATAACTTTTGCTCTTGATGCATGTTCTCTGAAACAGCAAACTCTTATTCCTAATGTTTTTGGTCAGTTGATAAATGCATTTGTTCTGTGGATTAGAAGGGTACTCTACCATAGAATATATTCCTTTTAACATCTTTCTCTTTACAAATCTGAAGTGGAATAGACAAACAGCTATGACAGAGATCAAAGAACATTAATTCCTCTGGTTTTTAGTCTGTTTTCCAGTAGACTTTTTTCTCCCAGAAATTTAATTAACTAGAGGTAAATTACCAATTTTTTTAATAGGTGATTTTTTATGTCAGTGGAAGAATCCTCCTCTCCTGATTTTGGGTCTGATTCTCTTGAGAGGACACTTCCCCTTGGTGGCATTGCCACAACAATACTGAGTTGAGATTGAGCCAGACAGCTGTGTGTTAGGGAGTTTCTGATAAAACTGCTTCTGTGAGCTGTAACGCATAGGGGTTTCATGACTTGTTTATCATATTTGTACTGCTTTAATCCTTAGACAGCCCCGAGAACAGTCAAAATTGTTCTTAAATCAGCTTCTGTATAGTCTGGGTTTCACAGTAAGGAGATGCTGGGTTTGTATATTCTCAGGCGCTGCTGTCCATACTGGGCCCATATACCAGATAGCACATAGGTGACTTCACAAGATAATGGCCTGGTGTCTCCTTAGCAGCAAATGCATCACTTAAAATGAAGTATTGGAGGGTCACATACAAGAAATAAAGCAGATGTAAGGTGAGCTCCTATCTGATAAGCATTTCTGCTTTTTTAGGGATGCATGTTAGAACCTGCAGTTATGAAGTCCTATGTTTTACTGTGATGGTTTAAGTGTTTTATTGATTTTTTTCAGGGCCGGAATCTTGCAGATCTCAGAAGGAGTCAACCTCGAGGGACTTTCACTCTGAGCACAACGCTACGATTAGGCAAACAGATTCTGGAATCGATAGAAGCCATTCACTCAGTGGGATTCCTGCATCGTGACATCAAGCCTGTATGTTGGTTTGGAAATTTTCCTTTTAGTTGTGTGTCTGCCTGTCTGTGTCTGAGTCAATAAAGACAGTCTTAATATAAGCAGATCTCAGTGGAGGCATTTAGACCTCCCTGCACACTGCCAGTATGAGATTCATTCGCTGCTTACTGTTAACAGAAAAATGATACAGTATTGTCATTCCTCTAAGTGCATGGCAAACTACTTTTTATCAGCAGAGGCTGCTCCATGGTGGTTAGTAGCTGCAGGCATACTTGTACCAGTCAAAATCACATGACAAAGCAACCTAATTTTGAACAATCATTTGGAGTCCAACTAATTATTACTATAAAAGGAGTTCGGAAAGGATGTCTTGCTCTATGAACCATCACTTCAATAAAAGCTGTTTCATGTATTTGACTTAGCTAAATAATCCTCTTAATCTTTTCTGAGCAATTGCCAAAAAAAAATAGGAGCACAGCTTCCAGTGTTGGTAACACAGTCGCAGCATTGGTCATCTGCCTGGGTGAGGCACAATAATTCCAAGTCTCACTGTACAAGCCAGTCTTTTGCCTGTAGCTCTTTGCTACTTGACTTGAACACTTGCTGCTACACCACCCCTGAGCCAATCTTCCTTCCAGAAAAATCACTTGCTGCTTTTAAAATTGGCTGGTTTTGGCTGATCATATTCAGCTAAAACTCAGTCACTAATGTGACTGACTACAAATCCTTTAGCATCCATTCAATACAATAAGTGATACAACTTTAAGTATGGGTCAAAAAATTGCTGCTTTGCTTGCTTCTTGTGAGCTCATTTACTAAGTTTGCCCAGGGAAGTCGTGGATGCTCCATCCATGGAGGTGCTCAAGGCCAGGTTGGATGAGGTTTTGAGCAACCCGATCTAGTGGGACATGTCCCTGCTCATGACAGGGAGATTGGAACTAGATGATCTCTAAAGTCCCTTCCAACCCAAACCACTCTATGTCTCTATGAAGCAAACCCAGCATTTTTTAAATATCTGAATGTTGAGATAAATTTAGGTAATGCTACAGAGTAGATGGAAATGTTGAGGGTTAAGGCAGAATAATGCATGCTAGCAACTGAACCACAAAACAGAAGCATTTGTCTGCAGTAACTCCAACCTGTTATGCAAGTGATGGAGCTCTCACTGCAGAGCTAGTGATGTTAAATGTGGTTCTTTCTCACAGCAGCTGAAATTTAGCTAAGCTAATGTGAATTATAGTTATTTTGAGACTCCACAACCACTTATCTGCAAACTAAACTTCTTGCCATGGCAGTGATTCTCTAATCAGCCTCTTTAAGCTGAAAGAGAGAACATTTAGATAAGGTATTAGGAAGAAATGTTTTTCTGTGAGAGAGGTGGGGCACTGGCACAGGTTGCTCCGAGAAGTGGTGGCTGCCCCATCCCTGGAGGTGTTCAGGGCCAGGTTGGATGGGACTTTGAGCAACCTGATGGAGTGGAAGGTGTCCCTGCCCATGGAGGTGGAGGCAGAACTGGCTGATCTTTAAGGTTCCTTCTTACCCAAACCATTCTGTGATTCTCTAATCTTAAAATCCTTCACTTTGACTTGTGTTCCCACCAGATATATATGAGGCATATGATGAAGTTTTGTTAACAAATGGCCACTCTTCCCCAAGTTACTGGTACCAAATTGATCTTTTCCTTTCTTTCTTTCTTTCTTTCTCTAGTCCAATTTTGCCATGGGCCGCTTACCTTCAACCTACAGGAAGTGCTACATGTTAGACTTTGGGCTGGCCCGTCAGTATACCAACACTACTGGGGAAGTCCGGCCAGTAAGTAGAGTTTAAGTCTTTCCCACCCCCCTCCCCACCCCATTTCTGCAACTGCTTCAGCATGGAAGGATTTTGTGACTTTGTTTATTTTGTGGTTGTTCGCCTTGGTCATTATATTAGACTGCATTTTCTGCAGGGTAAGAAGCAGCAGGTGGCTTCAAATGAGTTGGGAATTTAAGAAGGGGTGGTTGCTTTTGTCTTGCTAGGTGTGTGGCTATTTTTTCCTACCCTTTAGGATAGTAATGTTTTCTACAGGCTTGGAACACTTGCTGTGTGCATGAAAGCCAAGCAAAGAGGATGAGCCCAATGCTGGCCATGTAACTTCTGTAGTCACAGAGGACTGGTCTAGTTCAGTTCTCTGTGGTCTGGGGAACCAGGTCAGTGCATTCTTACAAAATAATACTAGAAGTTAGATTCTGACCTGATCTCTCAGGCTGTGCTTTCTGAGAACTGCAATCTGTAATGCTGTTCTTACCCTTGCCTGGCTTTGGGTTTGTGTATATTGCCCCCTGTCCAGATTTCTTATCAGGCATATTTCAGTGTGCCTGCTTGAAGGAGAGGTAAGAGCAGGGGGCATAACTTGCGTCACTTGGCATGTGTGTTATTTTCAGTCCTTTTACCAGCACTGTGTTATCTAGGGCCACTGATAAGGATACATTAAGCCTCAAATGCTCTAAGCGTCAGAGTGGTTTTAGATTTATTTTGGAGCACAGTGCAAGCAAGGAGGGCTCAGACAATCTCTCTGTTTATCATCCTCAGCTTATACCTTTTGACCTGCACATCTTTTCCATCAACAAGATAGTTCTTGAAGATATTGACAATGTGAAAGCTAAATTCAGAGACTGTAGTGCAGGATATGGCTGGGGAGTGGGAAGAAAGCACGGATCAAATAAGCAGATTCTCTGTCTTTAGCAGGTGAACAGAGCTGGAGGGTATTTCTTCTATGTTTTTTTTTTTTATTATGTCTTTTCAGTAGGACATTTCAAGCTTTTACTTTTTAGCTGTAGGTGGGAGCAGCTCCAGTGTGTCTGCATCATATTCTTAACAAAACACACACTGTGTACCTTTGGTCTTTCTTGCCAGTGCTGCTTCGTTTGCAGATAATACTTCTCCATATTGGGCTTTTCAGAATGCAGCTGTGCTCCTATTCTCTTTCTGCTTTCAGAATTCAAGACTATTCTGGCTGAAACTGGCATTTGTTTTTCTGCAAAGCGTCTTCATTGCTTCAATGAAGCAAAGATGTTCCATGTCTGTGTTCAAGTTCCATTGTTTAAACACTCTTCTTTCTTCACAATACCTCGAGTCTGGCATTCAGTTCTGGAGTCCTCAGCACAGGAGGTACATGAATCTGTTAGAGCAAGTCCAGAGGAGGCCACAAAGGTGGTCAGACAGCTGGAGCACCTCCCTTGTGAGAACAGGCTGAGAGTAGTGCTTCTTCACCCTGGAGAAGGCTCTGGGGAGACCTTATAGCAGCCTTCCAGTACTGAAACAGGGCTACAGGAAAGCTGGGGAAGGGCTTTTTATCGGGGAGTGCAGGGATATAGCAAGGGAGGTGGTTTTCAGGTGAAAGAGGGAAGATTTAGATGAGATCTTAGGAGGAAATTTTTTTCTGTGAGAGTGGTGAAACACTGCCCCAGGTTGCTCAGAGAGAAGTTGTGGATGCTCAATCCCTGGAGGTGTTCAAGGCCAGGTAGGATGAGGCTTTGAGCAACCTGATGCAGTGAAAGGTGTTCTCGCCCACAGCAGAAGAGTTGGAACTGGATGATCTTTAAGGTCCCTACCAACTCAAACCATTGTTTGATTTGATGAGGATTCTCCATTCTCAGGTCCAGAGGTCCTTCAGACCCTTTCTCAAAGGCTACCACAGTAGCTTTTACCTGAAGAGCTGTTACTCTTTCTAAGTTTCTGATGAATGCTCTGTATTCAGTTTGTGTGTTTTTACAAAGAATGGCTCCTTAACAATTCAACTTGATTGCTCAGCTTTTAGAAAATTGTGGGCCACTTATCTTAACTAATTCCAATTTTTTTCTGAATCTGAATTGATTCTGTGCTTCTAGGAAAATAAAACTGATCTAACTTATGTGCTAATCTTTGGAGAAAAACAGTTGTTGCATAGATTTGCTTTCATGGAAACAACCTCACCCCTCTGCAGCTTACCCCATGCCAGGTAGTGGTGAATCTCATGGATGACAGTCTAGGGCATCACACTACACCATGAAGACAGAAGATGGTTGGATGGAGCCAGAAGGTGTGTCAGGAAGCATCAACAACAATTTTTCTTTCTGTTAGCAATTAGTGGAACTCAGCTGTTCTCAACAGTGTCATTGTTTGATATTTCTCTGAGGGTTGTAGAAACTGGTCTTTGATGATTACTGCTTTGGTCAGGTAGAGCAGATGTGTCCCAGCCCTGTAGCTGTTTGTTGTCCACACTTTGTTGAGAGCTTCTTAGGGCCTGGATGAAAGTCATCACTTTGGTTACAGTCAGCGTTTCTGGCACTTAGATTGGAGTCAGCATTCTGTCTAGGAGGGGGGACTCAAGCTCTTGTGGTAAACAGGACAGATTGCTAGTGCAAAAAACCCCTTAATATTTCCAGAGGGATTTTTTTTATGAACACTGGCGAGGACAGGGAAATGAAGGAAAAGACATGCAGCTTGGCAAAACTGCTAGAAGAGGTGCTGATTCTTCACTGTTCCCCTAAGCCCTGCTCTCTCTGGTTTGAAAGGTGGCAAATAGTGGTTGAGATCTGTGATCTGTGTTTAGCAGGGGATGTTGACCTGGGGTTTCCCATTTCTCAAAGGAACACTCTCAGCGATAGGATTCCTGGTCCATTACCTTTAGTAACATCTTTTGGTGCTCAATACTTATGTATTTACTGAAATAGAGAGTTGAAAAGTTACTTATAGTAAACAGAGCCATCTCCAGGGCTGTGATACACCTAAGGACCCTTTTCTAAGGATTATGTCTTAATTTTGTGCAAAGCTTTAAAGCTTCAATGAGAGAGATTGCAATATGCCTGCACCCATTCTGCCTGTGGCTTAAATACATGATAGTTGTGGTACTCTGCTGTCAGGTGTAAATGCAGTAACTCCTGTCGGAGAGGAGAGTTTCAAGTATTCATTCTGCTGTATGGGGGTCAGCACCAACATTGTACCTTTTAAACATAAGTGTTGTACATACCAGATTAAACAGAATGTGAGGGGACTGCACCTGCCCAACTACATCTACCCTACCTGTTGGAGATCCAGAAGCACCTCCTTTAGGACTAGAGGCAGGTTAGCAGATGAGATGCATCAAGCCAATGATGTGATTTTATGGTCCGTAAGTAATAGGATGATGAAGTTACAAAACCTTTTTTAGTGCTTATTTACAAATCTAGATGAGATACCAATTGCTGATGCTTAAGATACCACCCATGTAGGTTTGGAGAAAGTATTGCAGATCTAAATAGTTTTCAGAAGATGGTAATGACAAACTTTCTTGAAGAGGAATTTAAAAGATTGTGGTTATAACCTGATCAAGAAGCTGAATAAAAGGCATTTTATAAAAGTCTGTGAGATATAAAATCTTGAAAGGCAAATGAGAGAGCCTGTGTTATCCTTGGTTGCACAGGAACAAGATATTCAGTGAAAAAGGAGATAAATTTAAGCCAGTAAAAGGATGCATTTATTAATGAGGCATCACTTGCTGCCACAGGTACTCAGCATGCATTTGGAAGAGTGATGTAAGACATGCATGCATGATGGAGGCTGGTTGTTCTAAATAACAGCAATGGGACAGAGCGTGCTGCGTTCTTCATCCAGAGGGTGATGGAGCACTGGAACAGACTCTTTAGGGGAGCAGTCATGGCACCAAGCCTGACAATGTTCCAGAAGTATTTAGACAATGCCCTCAGGCACATGATGTGAATGTTGGGGTTGTCCTGTGCAGGGACAGGAGTTGGACTCAATGATCCCTGTGAATCCCTTATAACTTAGGCCATTCTATGCTTCTGTGTTGTAAAGGTAAGGACCAGCTAGAGATGTCAGCTTTATTACTGATTAGGGAAGCTCATATAGGAAGATTACTGATATAGGAAGCAGTTATTTCCTTCCCTTAACACCTAAAGCAATCTTGGACCCAATAATCCTTGTGGGTCCCTTCCAATTCAGACATTCTATGATTCTGTGATCCAGCGTCACTGTCCTTGTTTTTCAACTTTGTGTTCTGCAACCTTCCACACTCCACAATACCTTTTTCTCCATGGGATCTTCCCAGGATTTGTGCTGTTCTATAACTTTTGTGGCAAGGAAGCGTATTTTTTTCTATGGTTACACTGGCATGTTATAGACTTTGTTATCAGCGGGAGGATTCCCACCCAAGTGGGTCTAAAGTGGGAAGTAGTCCATAGAAGCATAGAATGTCCTGAATTGGAAGGGATCCACAGGGATCATTGAGTCCAGCTCCTTTCCCTGCATAGGACACCCCAACATACACACTGCGTGTCTGAGGGCATTGTATGAATGCTTCTGGAATATTGGCAGGCTTGGAGCTGTGACTGCTTCCCTGGGGAGCCTGTTCCAGTGCTGCGCCACCCTCTGAGTGAAGAACATTTTCCTAGTATACAATCTAGCCCACTCCTGGCACATCTTCCTGCCATGCCCTTAGGTCCAATCATTGGTCACCAGAGAGAAGACATCAGTGCCTGCTCCTCCTCCTCCCATTGTGAGGAAGCTGAAGACCACAATGAGGTCTCCCCTCAGCCTCCTCTTCTCCAGGCTGTACAGAGCCTGGACACTCGCCAGTAGCTTCACATCCTTTTCATCATGTGGTGTTCAAGTTGGGGCCGTACCAGTGCGGAGCAGACCAGACAGTCCCTTCCCTGGTGGTGCTGGCGATGCCGTGCTGGATGCCCCCCAGGACATGGTTCCCCTCCTGGCTGCCAGGGCACTGCTGACTCGTGTTCTCCTTGCCATCAACCAGAACTCCCAGATCCCTTTCTTCAGAACTGCTCTCTAGCCTCACTCCCCAGCCTGTATGGACATCCCGGGCTGCTGTGTCACAGGTGCAAAATCCAACACTTGCCCTCATTAAACTTAATGTGTATCTCAGACATGGATACATCTCAGGCTTGGAGATCCACTTAAGAAGAGATGGCTTATGGAGGGTAACTCTTAGGTCAGCTTTAGTTAATAAGTGTTTTCAGACACAGAACCTTCCATGCTTCAGGTAGAGACGTACAGTTTTATTCACTGTGATATCTTGGTTGTACAATCCACGCTTTGCCAGGCAGTGGTATAGAGCAGTCAGAGTTGATGCACATCTTAGGACCACAGAACTAAGCAGCTGGGTAATGCACTGAAAAGATTTTTTAGAAGTTTGTGGAAGTATCTTCTATCGGAAGCATACAAGTCAAAATGTTCAGCTTACATTAATTTTTATAGCAGAGAGCTTGACTAGCAGAATGTGTTTGATACTAAGGCTGAGAAGGGTGGGATACAAACATTGTTATATGGATAATATGATGACCAGCATATGCTTGTATAGTAGAGGTCGTCTGAGTTGCAAAGGTTTTCTGTGATAATGTAGGTCAGGTTTTAACCAATAACTCCTTGATCCTTATTGGTCTTTGTTCGGGTCTGCTAGTTCTGTCACTAGCATGCAATATAGAAAACATTTTGCTTTTGTCTCTGTCTGTGACAACCTGTCTTTAGAAATATATTTCCCCTGACTTCAGAAATATTAATTCAGAGTGATAAAGGATCTAGCAGCATGGTCTTTATTTGAAAATACAGAAGGAGCTGTGGTTTTCCTGGAGTCTCTCTCCGGTTGCAGGATCTGACACTGGGCTGTTATGCTCAGCAAGCATTTTTTTAGCTTAGTCAGCTGCAGCCCATTGATCAGCTCACAGTCTCCTCGTGGCTCTGACTGCACTGCAGTAGTTTGCAGTGCCTTGCTGAAGATGCTGTACATGTGCGAGGGCGGTTCTGAGAGTCAGTGGGCAGAAAGAAGATGCTGTAGGCAGGATAGTGCACAGCCTGTTTAGACGAGCATGAGGAAGGCTGCAGAAAAAAAGGTATTTATTTCCCAAATGTCTATATGTAGTGTTAAAAATAAACTTCACTGCAATGAGCAAGATATTAGAAGAGGAGAGTATGGTATGTTTTTCTACTAAGTAGTTTCCCCCTTGCTGGAAAATGAGCTATAAAATAACATAAAGGATATTAACTCCTACGCCCTGAGACCCCCCAAATATTCAAACATAGATGCCCAGTAGCTCTTATACTTTCTGTGTACTTGAAATACATGTAAAGTTGTGATGTTATGTAGAAGATGAACATTTTGCAGTAGAATAAACAGATTTATGGAGCTGTAGTGCTCAGAGTACTGTATTACCTTAGAAACGGGTATAATTTTCATCTCAAACTTTGTATTGTCAAAAGGTAATTGGAGGAAAGGCTATAGGCAGACCATAGTCACATTGGCTCACACAGAGATGTGAAAAAGGGAAAAAATGGACCTATGCCTTTAAAAATGTTGTGCATTTAGTATATTATAGAATTACATTTCTGTGAGAATGGGTTGGTTATAAAACAGATAATCAGAAAAATTATGTAAAGGTTCTTGTCATTGCTTTCATTGTTGGAGAAGGAAGTTTGGACTTGGGAAAGGAGCTCCTGTTCTGTTTTAAAACATTGCAACTATAGAAAGCCAGTGTAGATGAAATGTAGATGAAATTAAATGTATGAAAAGCAAGCTAGCTGATGAATGTGAAAATCTGTTAGCAAGCATGGACTCTTGTGTCTTGTTATGATTCCCTCTTTCTCCACTTTCCTACCCTGGAAGCCCCAGTTCAGTAAGAGTGAGCTCAAATCATCATTTTATGTACCAGCTCTCTGGTTAGAGCTCTTGTGCTACAAGGGGGGAGGGAAAAAGGAGAACAACTCAGGCTCAAATCCCATACATGCCTGAAGGGAACTGAGATCCCATTTTCCATTTCCAAATGCCTTTACTACCAAGTTTCAGGAAGTATATGGTACATCTGAATGAGTCATTCCTTCTGGTCGATGCTGTTTCTGTTGAAACTCTGCTTATTCTTCTCACTGGAGCACAGAAAGAGGAACAGAAAATTAATACTGTGTCCAGTGGTGAGAGGACAGGGGCTTCACTCCCTGGGCAAGTGAATGTTAAGTTGGATTGCAGGTCAAGTCTCCCTTCTATCAGGTAAGTTCATTTGCCACCAGGTCTCAGAGTGCCTGTCACGCACCTTCTCTCTCAGTAATAAATATTCAATCATCCTATACTAAAGGGATCCTTTCCAACATGGATATTCTTAGACTTCCACCTCAAAGCATCCAGTGGCTTTGGGGTGAGGAGGAAAGGAATGATTTTCAAGGAGTCCAAGGAGTGGAGGGATTTAAACATGGCTCAGCTACACCTCAGTGGTTGCCATGACTGTCTTTTGTCTTCTTCCTCTTGGTAGACGTCGATCTGACTCTAAAAGAGCACTATGAGCTATAAATCCCAAATGAGTTGTGACTAACGCTCTACAACACTCTCCATATAACTGCCATTTCAGTGCTTCCACTGCTCTGGGTTAAAGCACATGAA
This sequence comes from Coccyzus lansbergi, assembly GCA_033558105.1. NCBI lineage: Eukaryota > Metazoa > Chordata > Aves > Cuculiformes > Coccyzidae > Coccyzus > Coccyzus lansbergi. The sequence continues at coordinate 140,600 of JAUMJK010000606.1, read as the reverse complement.
AAACTTGTACTTTCCAAAGGGATATTGTGATACTTGTTTCCCTGTGGGACCATACATTTAAGGAACAAGTGCAGCTCTGAAGCCAAAATTCTCTTGTTAAAAATAAAACAATAATTGAATTACAGGATTACAGCTGGAATAAGCTTTTGATTAAAAAATACTCATCCTTAGCCCTGTTTCTAATGTAAGAAAGGCATCCTCATCTCCAACCCAAGTTCTGCTGCAGGAGTCACATGATGAAACAGTTGCCCCATGATATTCAGAAAGACAAACTAGTTCCCTTGGTCTTTTCTGATGTTAAAATGCATTGTAAAATTTGAATTCTCATAAAGTAGAGACGGAAAGATGACATTTTAACTTATCTCCTTTGGGACTTTTCCTTTGGAAAGAATAGTAGGAGACCTTTGAGTAACAGTCTCAAAACTAAATTTTGTGCAAAATCTATAGAATTCTTAGAACTTGCACATTTTCAGGCATACTGAGACTCAAATAAGAAACTCCACTGGATTGATTGCATTTGATTTCTGAATTGCTGTTGGAATAAGTCTGTCTCATCTGAGATCTTTCGTAGTTTACTAGCCTGAGTTTTAAACTGATATAATATTAGCTCTTGCGTCTGATCAGGGTGACCATCAAGTTTCCGTGCTGTGTGATTCATGTTTTAAGATACAGCGACCACTCGTGTGGCCTAAAAGCAGCACTGACTTTCATTCTGCCCTCTTTCAAACCACCATACTGTATCCCACCACCAACATCTCACTATTTCTAGGTGGAACACTGCAGTGAACCTGAGGGAAGGGGAAGATGCCTGAAGCTGACAGCTGTAACATTCACAAGGCAGTGATTGCGTGGAGATTGCTGGTGGGAAAGCAAAGTGGTGGTTGCAGAAGCAGCCAAGAGTGGGAACCCAAGCAAAGGTGTAGGTATAGTTTTAGGAAGGAAAATAATGGTAGAACCATATAACTGACCTGTGCTTGGGCTTTATGAATCTCTGCTCTCAACTTTGGTTTCTGTACTATCAGATGTGATATGAGAGCAGGAGGAAGTTGGTCTCTAGAGGGACCCCTCTCATTGCTTTACAGAGCACTCACAAACCACATAGCCTCACTTAACACTTCACATCTGAATAAAACTAAATCCAACACAGGCCAATAGTCCTGGGAAGGATGCTGGGAGATGGCAACAGCTCAACAAGAGACCCAGGTTTTGTGGGGGATAAAATATTGAATTGGTTTTTAATTAATTTCTGTTTATTTTTTTCTTGTTTTGTTGGTTTTTATCATGTTTTTTCTTTGGGTTTCTCTCTGTTTTACAGTTCTTTTGGGCTCTTCTTTTGAGGCTGTGTTTGATGCGTTGGCTTCCCATCCGCTGCTCGTAACCATCTCTGCTATGAGTTGTGAGTGAGCCATCACCATGCTTCTGGGTTTTCATTTTGATTTGTGCTTTTGTTATATTATGGAAGTCCAAATGACACCTGGTTTTCTTTTTTTCCCCTCATGATCTGTTTGTTTTTCAGCAGGATCGTGACAGCTGCCTAAATGGGATGCAGAGGCCTAGAACATTTGGGATTCTGCCTGAGGGGCTGGCAGACATTTGGGTGGTGCCAGGGACTGGGATTTAGTCACTTGTGTGGTTTCTGAGGGAAGGGGAGTTCACTCATCTGGTATTTTTGGCTCCAGTTTCCTCTATTCATTTCTGACTCCTTATTGGGATAAAATATGCTGCTATCATTAACGGTTCTACAAAAGTCCTGCTGTTTAAGTTAGCGAGTCAAAACACAGACAAGAGGTGCAGAATTTGTCACCACAGAAGAGGTGGAGATGCACATTCCAACGTCTCCACCATGAGCCTCACTGATGAGAGCGGGAATTTCCTCGAAGTCACAGAGATGCTTCCTTTCCATTCAGTTAAAGCTTTCTTTTGCTTTTTCCTTCTGATCACGGCTTTTCCAACAAGTCATTTCAATCCAAGATGTATTCTCCAAGTGCCTCCCATGATCTGTGGTATTTCTTCTCTCTCCTTACCACCTTCTCTTTGATCTGCACTAACATTCTTTTCATTTCCTTCCTGCTGGAAATCCTTCTGTTTCCAGGAGAGGTGGGTTCATGATCCTAGATGACAGCAGGCATGCCAGGGGCAGACGTGGTGGATCTCATGAGGTGTATGCTCATGCTTCCAAAAGGCTGGGGAGGAACCAGAGGTTGTGCTCCATGAGAGTACCACAGGCATACAAAAAGGCAGAAGGAAAGTATCCAAGTATAGGTTTTAAGGAAGGAAGCTGGAAAATGGGACATACAGAATATCAATCTAGGGACCAGGGAGGCAAGAGGAAAGATATTAATCGCTGTGTATTCAGGTGGCTTAGGGAGTGAGTGCTCAGCACAGGAAGGACATGTATCTATAGGGGTGAGTCCAGAGGAGGCCATGAAGATCATCTGAGGGCAGGAGCACCTCCCATATGAGGACAGGCTGAGAGAGCTGGGAAAAGAGAAGGCTCTGAGGAGACCTTAGAGCAACCTTCCAGTATTTAAAGGGGTTACAAGAAAGGTGCAGAGGGGCTCTTTACCAGGGAGTGCAGGAATAAGATGAGGGGGAACAATTTAAGCTGAAGCGGGGGGGTTAGATGAGATCTTAGGAAGAAACGTGCTGTGTGAGGGTGATGAGGCACTGGCATGGGTTGGCCAGGGAAGTTGTGGCTGCTCCATCCCTAGAGGTGTTTAAGGCCAGGCTGGATGAAGTTTGAGCAACCTGATCCAGTGGAAGGTGCCTGTGCCCATGACAGGGGAATTGTAAATGGATGAGCTTTAAGGTCCCTTCCAACCCAAACCATTCTGTGATTCTATGACTCAGATTAATGAGGAAACATGAACACTCCTGAGATACAGGGAGCATATACAGGAAAGACAGAGTTCATGTGAATAATAAGGGAGACTTTGTTGACACCTAAAATGCAAACTATCCCGAGTGTTTGAAGCTAAGAATTATGCAAAGCTTATGGATGCAAAAGACCACAGTCTGGAATAATGCGTCTGCTTCATACAGGACTTTGTTACCTGCTTCTGTCTTTATGAGGTGGTGTGCATTGTGAATATATTGAAGGGAACAGAGTATAATATGTGTGATTTAACACATTCTCCCAAGCTAAAACTCATTTTAAACCAATCTTCTAACACAATGCAATATACTTCATATCTCAGTCATCTCTCTGATGCCTCTGTGTAATAAATTACTTCAGTTTTGTGCTAGACACAATCTGAATACAGAAAGTGATGTACTTTACACTGAGTAAAATTTCTGATAGTAATACTGATGTGAAAAAATTAAAAAGTAAATCATGTGTGGTTTACAATTGCATTTCAGCTTTCTAGCCTATTATCTTCTTATCATTTTGGGTGTTCAAATCAGTTGGATGATATATGATTCCATATATCCTAACTGCTACACTATCAGTTCTGTGGTGATGCCAGTGGACGGACAGCTGAATATGAGTCAGCAGTGTGCAGTAGCGGCCGAGAAGGCCATTGTCATCCTGGCCTATATCAAAAACGGTGTGACCAGCAGGATCAGGGAAGGGATTGTTCCCCTATACTTGGCACTGGTGAGACCGCACCTCGAATACTGTCTTCAGTTTTGGGCCCTTCACTACAAGAAGGACATTGAGGTCCTGGGCTGTATCCAGAGAAGAGCAATGTAGCCGGTGAAGGGGCTGGAAAACTAGTCTTATTAGAAGCAGCTGAGGGAACTGGGGCTGTTTGACCTAGAGAAGAGGAGGCCGAGAGGAGACCTTGTCACTATCTACAGCTACCTGAAAGGAGGTTGTTGTGAGATGGGTATTGGTCTCTTCTGCCTAGTAGCAAGTGATAGGATGAGAAGGAATGGCCTGAAGTTGCACCAGGGAAGCTTCAGATTAGATGTCCAGAAAAAATTCTTCACTGAAAGGGTTGTCAGGTACTGGAACAGCTGCCCAGGAAAGTGGTGGAGTCTCCATCCCTGGAGGTATTTAAAAGACAGGTAGATGAGGTGCTCAGGAATATGGTTTAGTAGTAGACAGGTATGTTCAGGCACAATGATCTCAAAGGTCTTTTCCAACCAAACAATTCTCTGAAATGTGAACCAGTCTGGACACCAAGGACACTTCATCCAGGCTGTTTTCCACTGCTGGGAAATGCAGTGGTGGGATGGAATTTATTAACCAGGAGAAACGAACTGTGTAAAGAAATCATCTGGAAAATTAATGGTGATGAATTCAGAAGAAAGTTCAATAACAGTTGGGTATACAGTGTGTGCTACTGTAAATGCTCAGGCAGGAGCTGTTTGTTTGGATGAAAACCAAGGTATTTTCACAGCCATGGAAATATTTGATTGCAGCGATTATTGACATAGTCAAAAGACACGACTAATTGCCTTGTGACTGGCAGTTAAAGGAGGTGAAACCTTTATGAGAAAAAAAAGTTAACAGAGTTAGCATCTGCCTATTTTATTTAAAGCTCTAAATGTTTTGTCAAAACAATTGCACAGTCCTGCTTGGTTGCAGTGCTCTCCCTGTCCTGAGGTACCATGTGAGAGTGGACAGGAGAGAGAGCCCTTTGGGTTCAGCTGCAGGACTGGCTTGATGAACCACTCCGTGTTTGCTGTGGGATGGATGCTCAGTTAAAGGATGGCTGGGCTTTTGGTTTGCTTCTGAAAGAGAAGAGGAATACATTTACAAACTGCCTAGAGCTGGCTGCGGAGCAGATCTAATTAAAGACTACAAGGATAGCCTGTCTGCCAGAAATAGTAGGTATCGATCTAAAGAGATTTCCAGAGGCGGTGCCAGCCATGCTAAAAACAGCACACGTGGTACTTGGTTCAGTACATGCACAGTTGATAACTGAAGACATTGGAGTATGGAAAGAACATGAAGGACAAACTCTTATGGCCTGCAAACATTGAACAATATTTGTTCTGATAACATTACAGGCTACACACTAGGCTTGTTCACAATATGCTCATATTTTTTTGGCTCATAAAAAGTATCCAAACACACTATCTTCCATTCGTGATGGAAAAGAAGAATGTTCTCTTGCTTTTTAATATGTAGAAGACATTTATGGTGATGTGTGATTACAACAGATGTATTCCAGTGGCCGGAATTGTGGTTCTCAAGAACTCACGTCAGTGAATTAATTGGATCATGAAAAGTATCTTACAATCATTTGTCAGGGGGAATCCTATAAGTGTAATCTGGGAGGAATGAGGTATGTGATCATGAGTGTCATATCTGGATTATTACCTGCTGCTAAATAAGTAACTCATAACTCAAGCTGGTGTACTGCAAGATAGGGGTCCTGTAAGAAAGCTGGGAAGGGGTTCTTTATTGGGGAGTGCAGTGATAGGATGAAGGGGGAATAGTTTTAATCTGAAAGAAAGGAGATTTAGATTAGATGTTAGGTTGGAATGTTTTCCTGTGAGGCACTGGCACACTTTGCCCAGGGAAATAGTGACTGCCCCAACCGTGGAAGTATTCAAGGCAAGGCTGGATGAAGCTTTGAGCAACCTGATTCAGTGGGTGGTATCCCTGCCCATGGCAGAGGAGTTGGAACTAGATAACCTTTAAGGTCCCTTCCAGCCCAAACCATTCCATGATTCTGTTCTAGGATTCTAAGACTAAATGCTGCATTAAGTACATGCATTATGCATACATGTTCTCCTTGTGGGGTATTTGATGAACATAAAGGAGTTGGAATATAGCCTTGTAGCATTTTTTGCTTGGAGTTGCTGTAACTTAAGAACAGCATTTTATGCTATTCAGGTGTGTGTTAGTGGCATAGTGTTCGTGAACTTGTTTAAAAAGCATTTGAAGGTTTATTCTTTCTGAATGTATTGAATCTCAGAGCTACTTCCCTGTAACCAAAAGGAAGCAACTATATTGTGCATATTTAAACTGAGAGGAAGGTGGGCATTGCTCTGATCTACCAATTGAACAAGCATGCAGTTCCCAGAACAACATTAAACTGGGCCACACTTAGTCTCGCTTCCAAGCCACAGGTGATAGGATGAGAGGGAATGTCCTCAAGTTGCACCAGAGGAAGTTTAGATTGGATATTTGGAAATATTCCTTCCCTGAAAGGATTGTCAAGCATTGGAACAGGCTGCCCAGGGAAGTGGTAGGGTCACCGCCCCTGAAGGTATTTAAAAGACATGTAGATGTGGTGCTTAGGGACATGGTTTAGTAGTGGGCTTAGCAGTGTAAAGTTAAGGGTTGGACTTGATCATAAAAGTTTTTTCCAACCTAAGTGATTCTGTGACTGTGAATAGAAGTACAGTTTTAGGCTTAATTCTGAAAGCATAGGCACAGCTGAAAGAATAAACATGAATCTACTGACTGAAGTGGGTCGATTTACCCAGAGTTGTTTGTAATGTGCTTAAACTTATGCAAGAGCAGGATTTTAATTATGAGTATGTTTAGTTCTTTGTCCAAGCTTAACCTTATAATGGAAGATGTCTGGGCCTGAAGCTGGTTTTGCCACGTGAATTTTGAAAGTCCTGCTGTTAACTCTGGTTATTCTGGCTAAAATGAAAGGATTAGAGATTAGATTAGATTATATTAGATTAGATATTAAGAATAAATTCTTCACTATGAGGGTGGTGAGGCACTAGCATAGGTTTGTCCAGAGAAACTGTGGCTGCCCCATCCCTGGAGGTGTTCAAGGCCAGGCTGGATGGGGCTTTGAGCAACCTGATGCAGTGGAAGGTGTCCCTGTCTGTGGTGGGGGAGCAGAACTGGATGGACTTTGAGATCCTTTCCAACCCAAACCATTCTGTGATTTTGTGATTTGGTGGATGTCATTACTTAAATGCATTTTTTTCAGAACAATGGCATCTTCAGTAAGTGAACTCACATGGTCTAATGTTCTTGGGGAGGCAGTAGTGGAGAGAGTTGAGAGTGTTGCTCAGTTTCCAGAATAGAGAAAGCTTCTGGCTTGGAGGAGTAGTCACAGGAGGACACCTTCTAGTGTTCCACCTTCAGGGACACTATATCAGGCCTTCACTTCCTGAGGACCCGAAGAACAAGAGAATCAGAGAAAGCAAAAATAAAGATATATGGTTTGGGATATTTTGGGAAGGATATAGAATAAAGCAAGAATTCTGAAAGTCAGAATTTCTTAATTCTTTTAATTCTCACAGAGGTTGTTGAAGAGCAGTGTTAGCAAACGTGTGTGCTCATCTACCCTGTGGCAGAGGAGGGGATTCTCATTCTTGTCCTGACTAGGCTGCCCTCAGGCTTTTCTTAGCTCATGTTATTCATGACTCAGTTATGCACTTGCACTTCTTTACTGACTTTTCCCTTGACCCAGAGTTCAAAAAGGAAAACATTATCTTTGATAACGTTCTTAGCACTATGCCTAGACTCTTGCTATTCTAACCTATCTCTGTAACCACCTTGCCCTCTCTGTAAAATAAGCTTTACTAGAAATGCAGAATGAGAATGCTGTCTGTTTAGCTGGCTGCTAAAGCAGATGAAGGCAGTAAGACTTTTTGTATCCCTTTTGTGCATATGAAATGACAGTATAGATGAGAAGGTCTCAGGAGTTAGTTGCACAAAAGATTCAGTAACCTGCTCTGTCTCTGAAATTTTCTGTTGTCTCCCTTCAGCCTCGCAATGTTGCTGGTTTTCGAGGAACGGTCCGCTACGCTTCAGTGAATGCACACAAAAACCGAGTGAGTATTTTGGGGTTGGAAGGAGTTAACAGCAAGGTTATTTCTCTTCAGAAGCCTGTTTCCAGGAACAGAGGAGTAAGAGATTCTGGTTTGTTACCTATAATGTACCAGATAAATTCCACTAGGTGGCCAAGGCTTTTGACTCTAAAATCAAAATTGCCTTTCAGTCATTAGATGCTCTCTAGTTGGTAGCCTTAATAATTGTAATTATTGTATTACCAGGCATTTTTTAAGGGGAAAAAAGCCCCACGAACTAAGGTGGAAATCAGGTTAAGTTCCAGACTGTTGCTGCTAGTTTCTAGCAGAACTTGGCTATGAGTTATCACATGCCAGGCCTCCAAATCCATTTTCCACCTGGAATTTTTAATATTAACATCATGCCATCAGGTGATGGTTGGGCTTGATTAATTTATTTGTCTTTTCCAACCTTAATGATTCTATGATGCTGTGTTTCATTCTGAACATTTCCAGAAGTCTCATCCAATGTTCTTCTCAAAACACTCATGTCCTATTTCAGTCAAGTTCCTGTGTAGGCAGCACACCCTAGGTCTTCTAATTCTGCTACCTAGTGCTTGCCACCTGCCAGACAGAAACTATCAGCCTTCCTGCAGTACCTCCAGGTTTCTGGCTTTATTTGGCATGACTCCATAGGGCAACCTGTGACATATGAAGAAGTTTCAAGCTCTTTTAGCAAAAGAAATTATTGCTTACAAAAGGTGGGAAGTGTGATGGGAGAGAGCAGTTGAATACCATCACAGGCATTCAAATAATTTGATCTGTAAGGTCCCTTTCAACCTAAACCATTCTATGATTCTATGAATTCATTCCATTTCCTGGGAGACACAAGGTTTGATTTTTTGAAGGGCTGAATAGTGCCAGCTGTAGCTGACATCAGCTGATGGTATATTTAGACCTCAAAACTGCTGTATAATGCATGCTATTTGGAGCAGTCATGCTCTCAACATTGGATGTTAAGCACCAAAAATGATTTCATGTGCTTTGATAATTTCAGCCTTAATTCCCATGTTTCAAATTCCCATTTGCTATGCCAGCAATATGTGAGTGTTCTAAACCTGTAAATTGTTGTGGTACTTGATGATGAATGATTTGTAAAAGGCCTTGAGTAAATGCTGTCTTTTGAAAAGAGTTTGAATGATACTTAACTTAAAAATAACAGCCAATAGTGACTTTCTAGGCACAGTTCAGGTTTTTTACTTCATTTTACTTCCACATTTCATTAATAAATATTTCACTTCTGGATACTGAGTGAGGAGAGTCCTTTAGAAAACTTGTGCTTTCTTGTATGGATAAAACCCCTTTCCTAATTTATTCACAAAAATATCCTAATTTCCTAATTTATTTATGAATGAGATTATTGAGGTGACTGTATTGATATTGCTGAGTTTAATAAATGTGCCTTTAGTCGTTAATCCTTGAATGGGAAGTATGACTTATCTTCCTACTTTTTAAAATGAGGTAGCTCATCTGGAGAGCACATCTGGTCTACTGAGCAGCATGGAACTTTGCTTCTCAGTCTTTGTCTCTCTTTTCTCCAGGAGATGGGTAGGCATGATGACCTGTGGTCCCTCTTTTACATGTTGGTGGAGTTTGCAGTTGGTCAGCTTCCGTGGCGAAAGATCAAAGATAAGGTAGGAAACCTGGTGTCTCTGCTTAAGATGGGGTGCTATATTTTGATGGTTATAACCGTTATTCTTCCTGCAGTTCAGTGCAGCTTCTTCCTGAAGCAAAGCCAAAGCCTGCTTTTCATCAGATCTTGCTGCAGGACGCTAAGCTGCTTTTGTCTGTTCTGATGTACAGTGTAGAGCTTGTCTGATTTGGAGGAGCTAGACATTTGCTAATGTGCTTTGTTAATCATATTTGAATCAAGTGACTTAAAGAGGACCTATGGGAAAGCTGGGGAAGGGCTTTTTATCAGGGAGTGCAGGGGTAGGATGAAGGAGAACAGTTTAAGGGTGAAAGAGGGGATATTTAGATAAGATATTTGGAAGAAATGTTTTCCTGTGAGGGTGGTGAGGCACTGGCAGAGGTTGCCCAGAGAAGTCATGGATGCCCAGACCCTGGAAGTGTTCAAGGCCAGGTTGGATGGGACTTTGAACAACCTCATGCAGTGGAAGATGTCTCTGCCCACGGCAGGGGGGTTGGAACTGGATGGGATTTAAGATTATTTCTATGATTCTGTTCTATGATTCTATGACTTTGACTTTGCTCTTGCAAAGCAAACAACAAAAGTGGAAAGACTGAGCTCTTCTAGTAAGAAATAAACAGGGCTTTTAGAAAGGTGAGAGAATAATGCTTTGCCGTGTCATGCAAACCAAATGGGAATTGCAAGTGGAAGTTAAACAGAGTAAAGCTACCTGTTCATGTTGTCCTGGAAATACTTTGTGCTGGAGAATAAAACCCTTGGAAAGAAATAGGCAACCTGTGAAGAAGGCTCTGCTAGAGCAATAGCTTCTGAAGGGTGTTTGCAATTCAATATTCCCCTTTGATTTCAGCCCGCAGTGATCAACCTCACTTTACTAGGGACACCAAGCAGAAGTGTGCAGACAGTGCAGAATATAAGAAACTGTGTTCCAAGAATAATAAGACTGGGTGGTATTCCAGGAATAAGACTGTATCAATATGAAGCAATAGAAGAGATTCTTGGTTCTGAGATATTTTCTTTCTTCCAGGAGCAGGTTGGCATGATAAAAGAAAAGTATGAACACCGAATGCTGCTAAAACACATGCCTTCAGAATTCCACCTTTTTCTGGATCATATTGCAAGCCTAGACTATTTCACCAAGCCAGACTATCAGGTAGGAGCCTTTCTTTGTTACCAGTCTGATGCATGGCACTCTGGATTGGCATTTGGATTTCCTAACATTTCCATGCACATGTTCGTATCTGCCTGAAGAATTGTCTTCCTAGGACCAGAAAAAAAATGTCTGACTGTACTGTTCTTCAGCATCTCAAAAATTATTTCTTCTCCTTCTACTCCCTGTCCAAAATAATTCTGTACTTCAGACCAGAAAGCTCCTCCCAAGTAACAGAGTACTTGTGACTTTCATTAAAACACAGAAGTTTTGACATACTCCAAGTGTGATGGAAGTTTAGTAAGCTTGCTGAAGTCTTCAAAGCGCCTTTGCCAACAGCTTAACAGTGCACACCAACCCCTTTGTTTTCTTCCAGACTCGTATGGATCTGTGTAACAGCTTTTACATGGAACTCTTCCTTTCAGACCCAGTCAATATTAGATATTGTCAGAGCATTTGGGAAAGACTCTCTGTACACAACTAGTGCTAGTCTGAGCTTTCTCATGCTGGCCAAGTTACAGGTAGTCTTCTGTCATAGACTTGGCTTAGTGTTTTCTCCCCAGACATCCCTCTAGGGCTTACAATCTCATGTCAGGAGCTTTCTGTCCTTGAAAGGGGACACCTACCACTTGAGAGGTGTGCCAAATATTTAGTCTTCAATATTGTGTTGGGGATTACAGTGCACATTAGAGAGGACTGGCATGTCCATAACATCTTTAAATACAAATGCAGAGTGGCAAAAAGTGAATAGTGAATGGTTGTTTTCTGCTTATTCTGATATGAAAATGCAGAACTGCCAAGAGAAATTAGCACTTGGCAGGTTTAGATGAGGAAAGAAGGTGGTTCACAGAATTGGTGCATTCTTTGCCATAAGATGTAGTCTGAAAGCTTATGTATTCAATAATTAATGAGGGAAATTTATGAGAACATCCACCTAAGGTTATTAAATACCAGAAATGCATTTACTAAAAGCAAGACTGTGACCTTTTAGTTCCTCACATTCAGTTCTCAGCAAGAAATTTCCTTCCAACAGCAGCAGCAGATGTTTCCATCCTGTTTCCATCAGAGGTTAAAGGGGTCATCATAACATGAAGCTAACAAGATGAAACAGTCCTACTACCACTGCTATGTCATGTCAGCTTTCTGGAGAGATATTACCTGTTCCTTGGTCTGACCAACAGCTAGCCCTGGGAATTCTTTTAATCAAACGCAGTGCCACCGCTGGAGTGGAACACCTAATTCTAGGATTCTGGGTTACAAAAACAAGGGGGGAAAATGGCTCAATTGAAAGACACAAATAGGTGTTTGACTGCAGTTTGATGGAAGAGTAGGAAATGACAGGTTCTCTGGGCCTTCTGACCATGGTGATAAACAGAACTGGAATGTAAGTGTAAACAAGTAGGGTGTTTGGCCATTGTAACTCTTATTCATAACCTAGTGCTGATTCTGTGCCATAAACCAAATATATTTGTTGCTGTATTCTCTCTCTGTTTAAACTTTAGGCTGAATCCTCTGAGTTCTGCATTATTTAGCCAAATAATTGGATTAGAAAAGCGGAACCTCACATGTGGTTGTGTTGGCCTAGAGCACCCAGTTTCCCTTTGACATCAGTTTTCCGTGGATAATGCAGTGGTGCACAGAGCACTGTTGTCAGTAGTTTCCTTCTTCTCTTAAAGAATATAGAATCATTAAGGCTGGAAAGACTTCTAAGATCATCCAGTCCAACAGTCAGCACAACACCACCGTGGCTGCTAAACCATGTCACAAAGTGACGTGTCTGTCTGTTCTTAGGAAGCAGAAAGCATAAGCCATGTCAGCATGAGTATTTGCACCTACTATCTTATAAAGAAAATTGTATCGTCACTTTTATAGGTTTATTTCCTTCCACAGCTGAAGGTGGCAGGCCACATTGTGTGTAAGCATATCATAGCGCTCTTGACCAAGCTGTGTTTGAGCTGGACAACACAACGAGTCTGCATCCTAGAGCTGCTTTTCTCTGTTATGTTGACATATTCTGGCAGCCCTTGAACTCTGCATATCAAATCTACTATTCTGTGTGTGTCTGATCTACAGGAAAGCTGAGCTGGAGTTAAGTCTTTAGAGTAGCAAGCCAACTACAAGATTGCATCAAATCGGTGACAAAATGTTGCATGTGCTTCTTTTGTAGATATAAAGAAATTTCAATTACCAAGCAGAAAATGGCCTGAGAAACATCTAATATGACTTTATGACATTTGCTTTCATTTCTTGTTACCTTTTGTAGGCAAAATGGAGATTATAAACTGCACTTGGACCTTAGATTTTTTGTGAGAGTCACCCTCAGCTACTTATAATAATCTGGTTTTGTAATTTATTCCAGCTAATCATGTCCGTTTTCGAGAACAGCATGAAAGAAAGAGGCATCACTGAAAATGAAGCCTTCGACTGGGAGAAGGCTGGTACAGATATCTTGTTGTCCACTAGTACCTCTACTCCACCGCAGCAGAACACCAGGCAAACAGCAGCCATGTTTGGGTGAGTATTGCAACTGCACCGCTTGGACAGTGGACATCCTCACTAACAAGAATTATAGAGTCATGGAACGTTTTGGGTTGGAAGGAATCTTAAAGATCATCCAGTTCCAACCCCCTGACATAGGTGAGGATACCACCCACTGCATCAGGTTGCTCAAAGCCTCATCCAGCCTGGCCTTGAACAACTCCAGGGATGGGGCAGCCACCACTTCTCTGGGCAACGTGTGCCAGTGCCTCACCACCCTCACAGTAAAGAATTTCTTCCTAATATTCAACCTAACTCTTCCCTCTTTATAAGAAGCTCAAGCTCACTAAGAAATTCTTTTTTGAAAGATTTCAAAGCTGTTATGATCCTGGGAAGCTGCAGCGGCATGGCAGCTACCACTTGATTTGACTTTATATTTATCTAAGGTGGTGGAACCCAATTTCAGACCCTTAGTGTCCTGAAAGCACATTTTCTACTAGGGATGAGTGTGTGGGTTTGAGTTGCATTAAGGATTGTCTCAAGACCTTTGTCCAGGATTGATGGAGCTGATATGCTTGTATATTTGGCACATCATGTGAGACATTGCTGGAGCTTCTGTGAGAGCCCCTGCTGTTAAGGCAGTTGTTGCTTTACTAGGGGGTGGGTTTGTGATTGATGGGGAGCTGAGTGCAGCAGAGTGCATGCAACTGGTCATTCCTCAAACACAACTTCTCAGCCTGGGGGTTTCATGTACTGGTGCTAAGGTCCACAGGACTTTGTGCTCAGAGGTGAAAAAGGGTCCAAACAAAAGTCAACAAGGTTTAGTTCACTGACCTGTCTTAGTACTTTTGAAGGAGTTGACATTAAAGATTAACAATAATCTTTAATTATAGAAGATAAAAGCGTAATACCATAGAAGATAAATGCCATAAGACCTATTAAGCCTCGTTTGCTCATGCAAAGAGGGCAAGTTTCTTCTAAGCTAAGTATTGTGTAACGAACACTTCTGAAGAAGTTTGTAGCACATCAAGGGTTGCAAGATGTTCGCACCGATCCATCCTACTGTCTTTGTGCCTGTTCATTGTATGGAATCCTCCTGTTCTGTTTCACATTGTCATATCTGGGAAAATGCCAGACTACCTGTTTATTTCAACCTGGTAGTACCCTAAAAGCTGCTAAGGAGTTTCTGTGGGGCAGTGTGATATGTCTCCTTCTTTAAGTACTAATAACATTACCTCTCTTCTTGTGTCTTCCATAGGGTTGTTAATGTCACTCCAGTACCTGGGGACTTGCTTCGTGAGAACACTGAGGATGTCCTCCAGGGTGAACACCTGAGTGATCAAGAGAATGCTCCTCCCATCCTGTCAGGCCGGCCAGCAGAAGGTCTTGGTCAGACTCCAAATGCTGCTTTCAATGAGGCTGAAGTTTGGGAAGAGACAGATGTGAATCGCAACAAACTCAGGATCAGCATCAGCAAAGTAAAGAACGTTTGTTTATCTCTCATGACTGTTGGATTTAGGGCAGTGGATTCTTAGACTGCTAGAAGCCACATCGATCCACTGATGTAGTGTCCTACATAGTGCAGCCCATAAAAGCACTGTGGAATTTCCCTGTGGGAATGGGAAATTGCAAACAAATTATTTCACAGAGTAAAAACCATTTGGATTAATTTGGATCTTTATGCAAATGATAATGGAACTGATAATGGTAGAGTCAATCTTTCATACAATCATTATATCTAGGATCATGATACTTCAAGCAATGGAATTCTAGACCTTTCATAGTTCATATGATATCATAAATGTCCCAGGTTTGAAAATAATAAACTAAAATTTTATTGGGTCCTAATCTCTATGGTAAATGAATTTCATCAGAGATGTCTTCATAAGTTATATTCTTCTACATCTTGAGTCATGACTAATTTTTCTCTTAGATTTTTTTTAGCTTTCCCTCCTAAGGGTAGCACAGTCTATAAGGAGCATTTAAGGATGGTTTCACCCCTGTGAAGAATGAGAGGAACTATTATTTAATATTCTTGTATTTTTCATAAAATCATAGAATCCTAGAATGTTTTGGGTTGGAAGGGACCTTAAAGATCATCCAGTTCCACCCCACCTGCCATGAGCAGGGACACCTTCCACTTGATCAAGTTGCTCAAAGCCTGTTCCAGTGCTTCACCACTCTTTCAGTAATGTCTCCTAATATCCAATCTAAACCTCCCCTGGTGCAGCTTAAGGCCATTTCCTCTTGTCCTAACACTTACTACTTGGGAGAAGAGACTAATGCCCTTCTTGCTGCATCCTCCTTTAGGGTAGTTGTAGACAGTGATAAGGTTTCTCCTCAACCTCCTTTTTATTGCAGGCTAAACAACCTTAGTTCCCTCAGCCACTCCTCATAAATTGTTCTCTAGCCCCTTCACCAGCTTCGTTGTCCTTCTTAACCTATATGGCACATAACCAGCAGCATTCCCCAATATTGCGAGTTAGAAACTAAGTTCAAATAATTTCTTTGTCTCTCACTGGTAAGATGTGCACTCCCAGAAGTCCTCGTTTGAAAACACGTGAGGTTATAAAAGCCTAGTAGAGTGGGACAGTTCTATTTTCACAACATAGGAGAAAAAAGAGTATTACAGAAAAATCCTGGTAACTCTTATGTGTTTTTCTGTTCTTTTGAACCATCTGGTGCCTTGATCCTCTTCAGACATACCAAGCTGTGCACAAGGGAGTCCTAAACATCTTTTCTACATGCTAGTTATGTGTCATGTCTTAGGTACACAGCGCTGTCATTCGTAAACCCTGTCATCACAGCAGCTAGAAGCAGGAGAGTTTCTACAAGATCCACAGCATGACCAAGTGACTCTTTCGTCAAGGGATATGCTATTGCTTGTCAGTTTACTGGCAAAGGAGCTTTGGGAGTCAGTCAGCATGGCAATGAGCACTTCAGTTCTGACAAGCTCTGTAGCTGCACAGCAGTCTGTGAAACAGAGCCCAGGGCATCACATTCTCCAAAGCTGAAGTCTGTCCTTCCTCACTGTGAAAGTTGCTATCTTTAGTCTGACTCTTGCCTCTCCTTTCACTGTGCTAGGTTTATTATCTTTAGTCTGACTGTTCTCTGAGAGAGAATCGGTTTTCATTCAAGTCACAACCACTACATAGTGAGAAAGAGGAGGTGTGGATTTGATGTGTAAGAGCACAGCTTCACCTCTGCTTGTAATCTCGGGCATCTCTTGTGTCTCTTAGAACTGAAAGGACAGCTGGTGTGTAAAACACCCTTCTGCCATTCACAGCTTCACCATCCTTCATCTTCCAGTTTTGTAGCACTAGAAGTCACTCTGGCTCTCTGTCCTACTCTTTGTATTTAGATGATGAGTAGATCCTGCAGTGCTTTTTCTCCCCAGTACCTCTCTAAGGTATTCCTTGTTTCTCTGTTCATGCAGTTCAGATGTCATTCTGTCCCACTTCTCCTATTTTAGTGCTAAGTACGGGTTCCTTACTTGCTGTCACTAACCTTTCTAAATCCTCCTCATGGTTCTCCTTCCTCCACAGGATCTCCTTCCTGCACTTATTTTACTGTTTCAAGGTTCCAAGTCCCTTGATCCCGTGGATTTCGTTTGCCAACACCATGGTAGTTCAGCTACTTCGTCTGCTGAGTCGGTGCTAACAGGAGGTGTTTCCTTTCTCACTCATAACCTTAGTGAAGAACAGGTACAACTGTGTCTAAAATTGGATCTCTGCACAGCTCCTGTGTTATACAGTAGTAAATCACTGTCCCGTTTTTTGAAAGTGCTGGATCCTGATTAATTACAACTTCAAACTCCTCCAAAAGCACAGAATAAGGGGAATATGTTACAGTAACGTTAACAAGCTTTTCAGCTGTAGCTGAACTTCCTCATTCTGTAAGAAAAAAAAAAAAAACACAGCTCATTCTGTTTTTTTTTTTTTTTCTCCCAGAAGCTTCTTCCTTCTCCACTTCTCTGTCCTGGATCTTACCAAGTTGCCTGTTACCAAAGTTCAGTCAGCACTTTGCTCCTTTCACAAGTGCATTTGACCTTCCTTTGTCACTAAACTCTTCTGGCCCAAATAGATTATAGATTAAATCATTATAATTTATTCTCCTTTTTCTGTAATGCCTGGAAGTTCCCCTACACTCTCCCTAGCTGCAAAGGCTCCTTAGTTATGCATTCCCAACCCAGCCTGGATGGTTTAGAGCTGCTACTTTATGATCACAGACCATATACACAGTACACACGCAAAGGCTGAATCAGCAACATTTGACTGAGATGCCTGCTTGCACTCAGAGCCTCTGGCTTTAATAGAGGACAAGTGAATGTAGGACATGCTGCAGAGAAGGGTAAACACTCTGTCTGCTAGGAACTTGCACTGGAATCTCAATGCACATCATTACACAGGCAGGGTGTAGCAGCTGATGTTGCATGTCTGGCAGCACAACAGCATTGAATGCAAATCCTAGGCTGCTGCTGTAGCCTTGGACCATTCTGCCTCTATCCTTTTGCCTAAGCAGGGACTTCCAAGGGGAAGCAGCACAATGGAAGGCAGAAGGCAGATTTTTGCTCCTTTGCTGCTAAATTTAAAAAGAAATCAAATTCACTAGGGCTATATGAAAACAGAAACTGTACTGGTAGAGTATGAACACATAATGCGCACAAGTGTCCACGAACGTGTTCAGATCCCTTCATGATGTTGGATATGTGGAAATCTCTTACAGGTGCTGTAGTTAAGTTTATGCCCTGGAGGACTTTTATTATAGGGCCAATATTAAGAAAAAAACAACAAACAGAAAATCCCCAAGTCACCCTGGGAATTAGGAGATGGCTTAGTTGTATCAAGTTCATCAGAAGCAGAAGTCTGTACATTGCAATATAATTCATGGACCCTGCATTGATAAATATTGACTAGCAAGACCTTTTACACATCTTGGTTAAGCAATCAGAGATGATGCATGCAGTAGGTTAGCCCGTCACCACTCCTTTGGATCAACTGTTTAGGGTAATTGAAATACAAAGGCCACCTTATACAGATGTTAAAATATTTGAATTTATTTAAAAGCCCGACCTTGTTTTAATACTAGAAGATTGCAAGGGTGTATGGGCCTTTGCATTTCTTCAAAAATTGCTTGCATAGAGGAGATGGTCTCAAGTTGCACCAGGGGAGGTTGAGATGGAATATTAGGAAAAAATTCTTTATAGAAAGAATGGTGAAGCATTGCAACAGGCTGCCCAGGGATGTGATGGAGTCTCCATCCCTGGAAGCGTGCCCAAAACATGTAGATATGGCACTTTTTGACATGGTTTAGTAGGCACAGTGATGCTGTGCTGATGGTTGCACTGGATGAACTCAAATGTCTTTGCCAACCTTAATGATAACTGTATCTTGGAAGAAAGCACAGACCAACAGTGAGACATGGGAAACCAATGTCTTTGGACAGATTTTGAGGTTCTCTGTGTTTACCTCCTACAGACTCAGTGCATGGTGGAAGAGGAGCAGAGAAATGGTGTCTGCCCCAGTTCCCCTGTCCGAGTGCCTCCGGAGTCCCCTACCGCACAAGTGCGCTCCCTAAGATACCGCCGTGTGAACAGCCCTGAGTCAGAACGCCTCTCCACTGCTGATGGCAAAGCAGATCTACATGAAAGAAGGTTTGGTCCCCCTCCATAGCCTCCTAAAGATTTTAACAATGTCTTAAGGGTTGACTGTTGAGACCAATCTAATCATTAGATCAGCAGGCACTGGAAGTTCATTTCTGGGTGGGTGTTCATGGCCGGTATGATCGTTCTGATGAGACATTACTGTCTGTTAATAAGGGGAGTTATTGGGAATGATTCTTATCCTGTCCCTGGATGGGAAGAACTCCTATGGAAGGAGGAACTTTTGACAGAGGGAAATCAAAACATCAGATCAGAGATAATGTAAAGAGTCACTAGTCTTTTGGCTCTTCCCTTTGATAGTCAAGGCACAGATTGTGGTTGCAGGATATACTGGTGAAATGGCCCCTCTAAAAGAGGTAAGGGAGAGACAGAATTTCTCAGAGAAAATCCGACAGACTTCAGCCAACAAGAACAGTCTCAAGGAGATGGTAGCTGGAAATGAAGAAGCATCAATAAGAACTGGGAAGAAGATGAGCCTCTAGTACTACCCTTCGGTACTGTTTTAATCTGGTTGGCTGGGGGAAGCTGTAATGCTTCTCTGTAATTCAGGAAAGTTGTTTGTGTTGCTATTAATAATTTAAGGTTTGAATAACAAATCTTGGGTCTTGCTACTTCTTTTTCTTACTCGGAGGAAAAGCTCTTTAAAATAGGAAGGACAAAAAGGAGAAAAGTCATTTCACAGAGTCATAGAATGCTTTGGGTTGGAAGAGACCTCTACAGGTCATCTAGTCCAACCCCCGCAGCAGTGAGCAGGGACAACTTCAGTTTAGTTAGGTTACTCACAGCCCCATACAACCTGACCGTGATTGTTTCCAGGGATGGGGCCTCCACTACCTCCCTGGGCAACCTGTGCCAGTGTTTCACCACCCTCACATGTATAACATTCAGCAACACTAGTCCTGTATATTCACTGAATGCTTTTATCTGCTTTCTTTATTTCTTCCCTTCCTCCTTGTCTACTGAGCATCATAACTTAATGCAGAAAATGTGTATTATCCAAAACACATCCTTTTCTCCTGACTTCTTCCCTCAGCTCCTGTTTTTAAAATCAAGATATTTTTTCATCTTCCAAGTAGCCTGCACCAACTATGGTGCAAATACAGTCCCATTCTGCTGGTCTTCTTTTCATTCTGTTTTCTTCTTATCACAACGGAGACCTGACTTTCAGCACTGGGAAGTTTTTCTGTCTTTCTGGAGTAAATTCTTCTACTCCAGGAGTGTAACTTATACTGGTGAATGAAGACATTGGTTGATCCCAGAGTATCTTTTATTTTTTTAGCAAAAGTTCTTTAAAAATCCAGTTCTTCTTTGCACACACAGCACAGGCCATTTTTCATTTTTGCTTTGCATATTTTATGTTCCCTCTTCACGATTACGTATGTTTGAGACTTTAACAAATACAGCCTTGCTTCTTTTAGACCCATCAGATTGCTTTTGCTGAGATCTTTGGGTTTATTCACTTTGCTTCACCTGCTTTTCTAATTCCCCTTTCTTGAAAAAAAAAAATCTTCATTTTTGCTTGTAATTCTTTCCACCACACCCCTGACCTTCCACTGTGTTAAAGATACCCAGGTTTCCTTAGGGACTCTCACCCACTGGTCAGTCACTTTTAAGGCCTCAAGTTGTACCAGGGGAGGTTTAGATTGGACATTTGGAAAATGTTCTTCACTAGAAGGGTGCTGAAGCCTTAGAACAGGCTGCCCAGGGAAGTGGTAGAATCTCCATCCCTGGAAGTGTTAAAAAAGCATGTAGGTGTGGTGCTTCGGGACATGATTTAATAGGCACGTTGCTATTGTGTTGATGGATGAACTTGATGATCTTGAGGTCTTTTCCAACCTTAACAATTCTATGGTTCTGTGATTCTGTTTCTCCTCATGCTTTCTCAGACATGGGAGGTTTTTCCCAGATTAGGCTCCTGTATGGTCCTTGTTGAAATCCTTTTGTAAAACACATTGCAGCTTTCTTCTTCTGCACAGCAGATGCTCTAGCTTTGTGCAACAAGCTGTTAGGCTGTGTGACAGAGAAGTAAAGCAGGTACAAGGTCAAATGAGAAGCATGGATCATAACTCTGTGGAGCAGAAAGACACAACTGCCACTAGCTTTTCTAGCTGAGATGCTGCTATGGCACAGGGACCTTCCATGGCTTCATTGAAAGGTATTTCTGCATGATTGCAGTAGCTGCTTTTACTTAGACTGTGAACTGCTGAACATTATACTACCCTTTGTAAAGGCATACTTGCTGTATTTCTTTCCTACTCCTCCAAAGTATTTGGGGGTCATCTATGCACAATGATATCAGTGATTCTTGCTGTCTTTGAAGAGCTCATTTGGCCACGTTAGAGATAGCACAGTGCAGCTGAAAAGGTTATAGAAGTCCAACAGAGTCACTGCTAGCAGATAATTTAGGAATGTTTTGATTTGTTTGGTTTTCACAACCCAGTAGAACTTGCCAAAGGGGAAAAAGTGTATTGGTTTTGTTGGGGAAAGCTGGTTTTTGTCCTGTCACCTACAAGGAGGAGAGGTGCTGAATCAGCTGTCATGCTGAAGCACTTAAGGGGGGGAAATCTCTATCCCATTGTAGGTTCTAAAGAAATATTCTTGCTTAAGCCTGTCTTTCTGAAGCAAAGAAATGAGTGCGAAGCACTATACAGGTTTTGTCTCAATTGTTATGATCCCTATCTGTAACCACAAACCTGATGTGTTTTTAATAGCTTCATGTTTTTTCTTTAGATCTCGAATGGATTTACCCGGCTCTCCATCACGGCTTGTGTGCTCCTCCCAGCCAGCCCAGATGCTGTCCATTGATACCGGCCAGGCTGACCGGCAGGCAAGTGGTAGGATGGATGTATCTGCTTCAGTGGAACATGAAGCCCTCAGCAATGCTTTCCGCTCAGTGCCACTCGCAGAGGAGGAGGACTTTGATAGCAAGGAGTGGGTTATCATTGACAAAGAGACAGAGCTGAAGGACTTCCACCCAGGTGCTGAGCCAAGCACCTCTGGAACCACAGATGAGGAGCCTGAGGAACTAAGACCTATTGAAGATGGTGAGGAGAGAAGGCGCTTGGGGGCAGATGCTGCAGTCAGGCCGAAGACACATGATGGGCGAAGTCGGGGCATGCAACCTGTGACTGAGGAGGACAGTTCCCACAGACATGAAGGACCTTCTCAAACAGTATCTGACAGTAAACACGAACAGCAGACAGGAAGTCCAGCCCATTCCCCCCTACATTCAGCACCAGCTATCCGACAAAGGAGACGAGAATCTGAACCTACAGGTCCTCAGAGACAGGTAAGATCCCTGGGTCTGTATCTTGTTGCCTAGCATTGCATCATCTTGGGAAACCTGTGCTAGAGATGTCTGTGACTCCAAGCATGGATATGCTTTGTGAAACTTTCTGACAGTGCTTGCAAATGTTGTGAACCACTCAGAAGTGCTCCCTGTAGCTAGCAATGTTGTCCCCTACTAAGGACACATTGTTAGCAAGAACTTTCAGCCATTTGGACACAGGGACAAGAGGAGAGCACAGTTGTGGTTGTGAGTAAATTTAATCAGTTCCCTTATTGCTGTTTTGTTAATATCCACTTATTTGCATGGAGGTGTCCCTAGAAAATCTTCTCCACATAGTTTCTCAGCAGCAACAGCACTGTATGGCAAGAGAACGCCCTCTAATCTAATCACATATTGGCACTGGGCAGGCCTGCAGCAATACAGATCATAAAATAACTCCCTGAAATTAAACTTTCTTCTAAATGCCAAATCAAAAGTTCAGATTACCCAGCATGCACATCTCATCGACCTTACTTCAGTGACTGGTGTTGCTCTTACCAGGTGTTTACTCAGAGAAATGTTCTTAACCTACTGTGTTTTTTCCGGTTGTAGAGGGCTTTTTTTTCTTTTGGTTTTGTTTTTTTCTGTGGTCCTCTGAAGATATAAAGAAGTTAAGTTTTTAGTGGGAGGTAATTCATTAGATTACCTGGAGAAACATGATATAGGCTCAGAGTTCCTCTGTCATATCTAATCTTCATTTCTCAGACGTTCAGAAGACAATTGTCCCAGAAAGTTCAGTGCAAGAGGCAATAAAATGTTTTCCTGAGGGCTTCCTGTATTTGTATGTTAGTTAAGATCTCTCACACATGCAGAATCCAGAAGTGCAGCAAAGAGCAGGCAAGTCTTGGGTCATGTGTAGACAATGATGCCTTCCTATGGCAGGGATCCATGCAGTCTGCTTCTTCCTGTATGGAAGATGGTAGCTCCATCTCCCGCTCCCTCTTGAGCTTGTTCCTTAAGGAGTGTTCACTGGAGCTTGTTAAAAGAACATCTTTCAATTCAGGCCTTACCCAGATTTTTCTCTTCTCTGGATCCCAGGGAGGTACAAGAAAAAAAGGAGCGGTAGTTTTGGCAGCAAAACATGAGTGATATAAGAAACCATATAAAAAGAATCAAACCATATCCTGCCTGCCAGGCAGGGTGTTCCTTTTAAGGTTTATGAAGCTGCAGCATTTA
The DNA here is from genome assembly GCA_033558105.1 of Coccyzus lansbergi. NCBI lineage: Eukaryota > Metazoa > Chordata > Aves > Cuculiformes > Coccyzidae > Coccyzus > Coccyzus lansbergi. The sequence goes on along the minus strand of JAUMJK010000606.1, from coordinate 117,442 downwards.
CTGGAAGAACAGAAATACTGACAGCAGGCACTAGTGGGACTGTCCTGCTGAGCACGGAATAGCAGCAGTATACACTTCTCGTGGAGAGTGTGTCCAGTTGCAAGGTGGAGATATTTGCTGTATAAAACCAATATGTGGAATGCCCCAGATATCTAGAAATCACATAGGCAAGACTGGCAGGGCTGAAAGGTTCTGCGTCTGAATTTGCTCTGTCTGTACATTTATTAGTCTGGTCAGTGCAAGATGTGCAAGACCTGCAAGATGCAATGAACACAACAAGAACCATCTGTAAGAAGCAGCAGGAACGCTTCACTGGCATATTTAGCGTTAAAGAAGGCTGGAGGTGCCTTCTTAGCTATGGCACATAATAATGCTGTGGGAGTTGAGTGTGATGCAATAAGAAGGCTGCTTATCAATGCACAGGGATACTTTAAAAACAGGCAAAAAAACCCCAGGTAAATTTAATGGGACTGTGAGTGATGACTGCTAATATATTAGACAGTCTTGGTTCTCCAGTGTGTTCTTTTTGCTCCTATGTCATGAAGTGCCCTGTAGTTACTCCTGGGACTAGCTGTGTACATACAGATCAATACTGAGCTTTTTGGCTGGCCAGGATTTAGTTGTGCTTCCTTTGATGTCTGGATATTTCAGTTGTTTCTATATGCGCAGACGTTCCTAATTTTCCATTTGCTGTCAAAAATCCAGCTGGTAACTCTCAAAGGAAAAGTGACTTGGCACCTCATGGAAAGTAGAAGCCTCTTCTTGCGGACAGCAGAGGTGGAGGGGCAGTTGGTTGAGATGCTAATAAGTTGACCAAGAACTTAAATAATCAATATACTGAAGAATTCTCTAGCAATGAGAGATGTTTCCTGTAGCTCAGTCTTGGGCTTCCTCTGGGTTTGATTGAAACTCTGAATTGGAGGGGGGGGTGGGTGGTGTCTTCCTGAGCTTGGGATATGAATTCAGCCTTTAAGATAAGTAAAAATGTTACTAAATGCAAAACTACCAGGACTGAGGTCATAGACCTTGCTGTACTGATTTGAGACCTCATTCTGGTCTCCTGAAAGCTGGCGATCTTCCATTGGTCTTCCATTGGGGAAAAGGAGCTCTGAGGCAGGGGATGGGAGTGCCATGAATGAAAAAAAATCTTCACAGAAAGGGTCGTTAGGCACTGGAACGGGCTGCCCAGGGAAGGGGTTGACTCACCTTCCCTGGAGGGGTTTAAGGGACGGGTGGATGAGGTGCTGAAGGACACGGTTTAGAGATTGGTGGGAATGGTTGGACTTGATGACCTGGCAGGTGTCTTCCAACCTGGTGGTTCTATGATTCTATGGTGTCAGTAGTGCACTGAGAGCGAATGGGTAAGCCCTCTCCTCTGGAGGTCATCTAGTCCCACCCTGTGCTCCAAGGTGGATCAACTAGAGCAGGTTGCTCAGGTCAGTGTCCAGTCAGAATATCTCTGAGGATGGGGACTCTACAACCTCTCTAGGCAACGTGTTCCAGTGTTCAATCACCTTTATGGTAATAATCCTTTTTCTTATGCTTAGCTGGAAGTTCCTGTATTTCAGTATCTGCCCATTTCTTCTTGTTCTTTTACTGGATACCGTTAAGGACAATCTAGATCCAGCTTCTTTTTCCCATCAGTTATTTATTAGTGTTGATAAGAAACCCCCAAACCTTTGCTTCACTAGAGTAAACAGTCTCAGCTCTCTCAGCATTTCCTCAAATGAGAGGTGCTCTAGTCCCTTCATCATCCTTGTGACCCTTCACTGGACTATCTCCAGTATATGCATGCCTCTCTTGTACTGGGCAGCCCAGAACTGGAACATGGCACTACAGGGGTGTCCTCACTAGTGGCAAGCAGAGGGGAAGTACCACCTCCCCTCAACCTGCTGGCAGCACTCCTCCAGCCCAGGAGGTGTTAGCCCTTTTTGCCACAAAGGCACCTTGCTGGCTTGTGTTCAGCTTAGTGTCTATCAGAACCTCCAGGTTCTCTGTCAAATTACTTTCCAGACAGCTGTCTCCCGGTGTGTACTCCCCAGGTGAAGAATTTTCCACTTCCCCTTGTTGAAAATCATTAAATCACTTTTTGCCCATTTCACCAGCCTGTCCAGGTGCCTCTCAGTATCAGCACAACCCTCTAGTGAGCCAGCCACTCCTCCTATTTTGTATCATCTGTGAACCTGCTGAGGGTTCTCTCTGTCTCACCAAGCTGTTGAACAGTAGTGGCTCCCATATCAGCCCCTGGCTAAACCACTAGTGACTGGCCTCCAGCTGGACTTGGTTTCCCCAAGCACAATGCTTTAAGCCTAGCAGCTAAGTTTTCCATCCAACTCGCTGTCTACCTATCTAGGCCATGTTTCATCGTGTTGTCTGTGAGAGATGTTATGGGAGACTGTCAAAAACCTTACTAAAGTCGAGGTAAACAACCTCTCACCCAACCATCTCATCACAGAAAGCCATCAGGTTCATCGAACATGGTTTTCCCTTCATATATTATAGAATCCTAGAGTCATTAAGGTTGGAAAAGAGTCTAAGATCATGAAATCCAACCATCAGCTCAACACCACCTTGCCTATTAAACCATGTCCAAAGTGCCACATCTACTTGCTTTTGCTGTTATTCACCTTCTTTTCCTATATATCCATGGAATAAAGATATTATAGTGTAATTCTGATGGATGGTGGTGTCCTTGTGAAATTGTGTGGGTTTAAGAGGGAGCACAGTATGAACAGATGCTGCTGTGGGGAAAGTAAAGTACAGAGGAGGCTCTGAACAGCCTGGGGAAAATTCTGACCCAAATATCCTAACATAATAGATAACTCCACATTTCAGCTGAAAAGAAGACACCTGCAGTGGAACATAGACCTCTTACAGAGCCCTGATATAGAGAGAGAATAGGTCTGTCGAGAAATTACGTCCTGTTCGAGCCCTTCTGTTAATGCTCTGCTCAGTGCAGCCAGCACCCAGCTGTTCAACAGAGCTCTCAGTTGTTTGCTTTAATGGATGCATTTCAGAAATGTACTAATAAATCTCTGCTTATTTTTATACACTAACATGCAGCTAAAGCTATAGAAGTGCCTAAGATTGAGTGGGGATAAAGGATTGAAGCTGTACTTCTGTTAGCATATTAATCATGACATAGGGTTGCTATTATGATAGACAGGCTGAGAGAGTTGGGGTTGTTCAGCCTGCAGAAGAGGAAGCTGCAGGGAGAACTTAGAGCAGCTTCCAGAACTGAAAGAGGCTGCAGGAAAGCTGGGGAGGGGCTCTTTATCAGGGAGTGCAGGAACAGGACAAGGGTTTAAGCTGAAAAAGGGGAGATTTAGATGAGATCTTAGGAAGAAATGTTTATACTGTGAGGGTGGTAAGGCACTGGCACGGGTGGCTTAGAGAAGTGGTGGCTGCCCCATCCCTGGACATGTTCAACCTGCTGCAGTGGAAGGTGTCCCTGCCCATGGCAGCAGGGTTGGAACTGGATGGTCTTTAATGTCCCTTCCAAACCAAACATTTCTATGGTTCTGTGATTCTATGGGTATTGGAGGTCCTTTATATCCACACCTAGCAATATAATATAAAAATCTGTCAAGTTCTTAAATGTATAAACATAAATTCACTGTCATATGACAGAGATGGTAACTTACTGATGCCTTCTGCACTGGCAAGAAATTTGAATGTTCATCCATTTATATGTTTTAACGATTTTTGACTGTAGGTCTGTCCTAGGTTTTGTTGACTCCGAATCTCCCTCGCTGCTGGTGCAGTTGGCATTGTATAAAATGTTTTAAGACTTGCCTGCCTAAAACACACCTGTCCAAAGCATATTGCATCTAAAAAAACCACAAGAAAAGTCAAGCAATAGTGGGAGATGATATTAACTCTTCCTTACCTCTTCTTGGATTTGTTCTGCAGAGCTCAGAGAGCATTTTGCTTACACTCTTTCTTACAGTCTATCTCACAGAGCCAAGAGTTCATCTTTTAGAAAAGGTCCCAATGTGCAGAGGGACTGGGGTATTTCCTCACCAACTTAGCCGACTTGTTAGAATTACTCTTAAAAATAGCTCCTCGGCCTCTTTTCTCCCACAGCCAGCCTTTCACAACCAGGAGAATGCCACAGATGGACTTCCTGAAAGAATAAGACATGAAAAGGTGCTCTGTGTCTTGGTTTCCTTTCCCTTCTATAGCATTGTCTGTGGGCTGCTTTGGGGGATTTGAGGGACTATTTCTCAGGGGTGAGAAATGGGCATTTGAAGAACAGGGGCAGATTCCCTTCCCCTCCCTCACCATAACTGCCATTGAGCTGTGCTTGCTGCCTGTTGTAGACAATGTGATTTTTTGACATTTTAGCTCCTCTGGCTTCCCTCCACATGAAAAGGGCTTTCCAGATGATGAAGAAGGGTGTGCCTAGAGTTGGCTCTGTTTCTTACACCCTTTAGATTCAGAGTCCCTTTCCACTTGTGCATTAGGAATAAAGGACCAGCAAAAGGGTAATACTGTAAGAGAAGTAATGCTCACATGCACTTATTATGTATATTCAGGTCATAACAATCAAAACCTTGAGCTCAGTGGAAATTCCTGATTACATTTTGGTGAGGTACTGGCACAGGTTGCCCAGGGAAGTTGTGGCTGCCCCATCCCTGGGGGTGTTCAGGGCCAGGTTGGATGGGGCCTTGGACAGCCTGACCTAGTGTAAGTCCCTGCTCATCACTGGGGGTTTGGAAATAGATGATCTTTAAGGTCCCTTACAACCCAAACTATTCTATGCTTCTGTAATCTTTAAAACATCCTGAGCTCTATCAACATCACATTTTTCTAGGACTTCATATGAGAAGTGTCACACTGCTCCTGTCCAAACAGAAAAGTGGCATCTATAACCTCAGCTTCAACCAGGATGCAGAAGTACTTAAGGGTGCTTGCTGATGGGGTATTGCAGCCTGCCTCTTCATGGTCTGGGCAAAGCCCTTGGTCCTGTGCTGTAAAGGATGCCCATCTAAGTAGTGGGAGTCATCCCTTTTGATCTGAGAAGGCTTTACTATGTCGGGATGGTATATACACTGGAAATCATACAATATGCTGAGCCCAAACAAGGAACAAAAAGTGACAATAAGAATTTCAGTACACTTAGTGCAGCCTACAAGCAGCTCACCCAGAACAGAACTTTTACACCATCTACACACAGAAGAGGTAGTTATCTTTTTGAGAAATTAGAGCTGCTGTCTAGGATTTATTTCTCTCTCCCAAATACTCTTGTGTAGCAGCATTACATTATTATTATCTGACAGTCTGATCTATGCAGTACACTTAGGACTGTGAATAATTGCTTTTCACATCTAATGTCTACAATGAGCTGAGTAGTTCTCAGGCACTTATGAAGATAAGATTCCTGTCTCAAAGCACTGCAGAGAAATTGAAGGTGACAGGAAAGAGATGAGACTGGAAGAAGTTCAGCTTTTTTTCTCCTCGTGTCATTCACAAGGGCAACAGCTCTAGTAAGGTAAGGAGAGCAGTGTTGGCTTAAGGAAAGGAAGTTCAAAGGAAGTGTGAACACTAGGGTGAGGGAGGGCATTGTGCCCCTCTACTCCGCTCTTATGAGACCTTACCTGGAGTCCTGCATTCAGTTCTGGAGTGCTCAACACAGGAAAGACATGGATCTGTTGGAGCAAGTACAGAGGAGGCCATGAACAGGGATCTGAACTGGCTGGACCACTGGGCTGAGATCAGTGGCATGAGGTTTAACAAGGCCAAGTGCCTGGTGTGACTAGCAGATCCAGGGAGGTTATTCTCCCTCTGTACTCTGCACTGGTGAGACCACTCCTTGAATACTGTGTTCAGTTCTGGGCTCTTCACCACCAGAAGGATATTGAGGCTCTGGAGTGAGTCCAGAGAAAAGCAATGAAGCTGGTGAAGGGGCTGGAGAACAAGTCTTACGAGGAGCAGCTGAGGGAGCTGGGGTTGTTTAGCCTGGAGAAGAGGAGGCTGACGGGAGACCTTATTGCTCTCTACAACTACCTGAAATTAGGTTGTAGGGAGGAGGATGATGGCCTCTTCTCCCAGGTGACAGAGGACAGGACAAGAGGGAAAGGCCTCAAGCTCTGCCAGGGGAGGTTCAGGCTGGATATCAGAAAAAAATTTTTCACAGAAAGGGTCATTGGCCACTGGAACAGGCTGCCCAGGGAGATGGTTGAGTCACCTTCCCTGGAGATAGACAGGTGGATGAGGTGCCTAGGGACATGGTTTAGTGATTGATGGAAATGGTTGGACTTGATGATCCCAGAGGTCTTTTCCAACCTAGTGATTCTGTGATGAAGGTGATCCAAGTGCTTGAGCACCTCCCTTGCAAGAACAGGCTGAGAGAGTTGGGCTTGTTCAGCCTGGAGCAGAGAAGGCTCAAGAGAGACCTTATAGTAGCTTTTTCAGTAATTAAAGGGGGCCTTATAGGAGAGCTGAGTAGGGGTTTGGTTTTTTATCAAGGAGTACAGGGATAGGATGACAGGGAACAGTTTTGAGGTGAAAGTGTGAAGATTTAGACAAGATATTTGGAAGAAATTTTTTCCTGTGAGGGTGGGGAGGCACTGGCTCAGGTTGCCCAGACAAGTCATGGCTGCCCCATCCCTGGAGGTGTACAAGACCAGGTTGGATGGGGATTTGAGCAACCTGACGGAGTAGAAGGTGTCTCTGCCTGTGGCAGAGGGGTTGGAACTGGATGACGTTTAAGGTCACTTCCAATCCAAACCATTCTATGATTCTATGAAACACAATATTGGCTTTTCACATTTCCCAATTATATTTTAAAACTTGTAGAGATTTCCTGAAAAGAAATGCATCACAAGAAAGGGAATGGATTTTACAGGAAATATGTAATTCCAGGAAAAATTGTCTGGTTTTGGAAATTGAGGTTGCAGACCTCTGTGAAAGCGTGAGTTTCGTAGCAGAGGTAGAAAGGGTCAGAAGGGCTTAGCATTTTCAGGGTGAAGAATCTGAAGTCGTTCCTGCAATGCCTCTGTCTTTCAGTCAGCGCATAAAGGGAAGGTAGGGACTGTGATCTCATCCTGACACAAGCTTTGTGAGTATACTTTCCGCCCTCTCCTGGCCATCCCAGGATTACAGAAGCAGAAAAGGGACCTAAAAGTGCATCTCCTCATGTCCTCCAATGGCTCTGTGTTTGGAATTTCTCACTGAAAAAAGAACTACATTCTGCCTGCCTTTCCAGCTGCTGCCTGTCCTTCATTTACCCAAACTGGAAGCATTAACACTCCCCCTACAGGTACTCAATATAATATGAAGAGGTTAGTAGTATGAGAAAAGTTCACTAACAGCCCCCAGAGTTGCCTTTACAAGTCCCTGGAGTTTATTTTAAATAAGAAGAGCCACTGAGAATCCTTCACTTTCAAATACATATATTCTCTTCTCTCTGGTGACCAATGACAGGACCCAAGGGAATGGCAGGAAGATGTGCAGGATAGGGTTAAACTGGATATTAGGAAAAAGTTCCTCACTCAGAAAGTGGGAGCACTGGAACAGGCTCCCTGAGGAGGCAGTCACAGCGCCAAACCTGATAATATTGCAGAAGTGTTTGAACAACACCACATGGTGTAAATGTTGGGGTTGTCCTGTGCAGGGACAGGAGTTGAACTCAATGATCCTTGTGGGTCCCTTCCAACTCAGGACATTCTATGATTTTAGTGCCAGGCATTTCACCTTTTCTCATAGAGATGGTTTCCAAATGTGTCCAGAGTTTGACTGTTACCTTTGTGCGAGATGCATGAGTAGCCTAATGACATACCAAGATGAGTGATGCCAGAGGAAAAGAGAGGTGAACTGAAGAGCCAGAGGAGGGGAACTGACATAGCAGAGACTGACACTGCTGGTGTCGCTCATGTCTCTGTGTAGCTGGGGAGAGCGTGGCAGGCCCCCGTAATGACAGTGCTGGTAGGATCCCTGGGAATTTATAGACACAGAGCAGTAAGTAGGTTCCACATAGAGCAAAAGCATTTTTCCTCCGCCGGCGAAGATGTCTGCAGCATGCGCATCACAAACCAGGGGCGAGTCAAGTCTTTGCCTGACACCTTTTCCTCCACTCTTCTTGGTCTTTTTCAGTTGGAGGAGGACAGGCCTTCTCAGCACTCCCTCCCGAGGTACAGCCCCCTGAGAAGACTGGCGTCCTCCGTTTTCTCCTCCTCAACCCTGGAGACAGAACACTATCCTCACGTTGGTGGCACTTTCATACAGCGCAGCCGTTCAGCGGAGAGCAGCCCCGTGCGCATGCCCCACCGCAGGCACATGCCCCTCACGGCAGGAAACCACAGACTCATGCCTTCCGTCCTCCGCATTTCCAGGTCCCAGCTCCAGCAGGTGTGGGCCCGCTTCACACACAAAACATAGCCTGTTCAGGGAAGCAGCAGCCTCCATAATGCAATAATAGATCCCACCTGCCCACAATGTGTCACCACTAATGCAATATTGAATCCCAGACAACACTGGCCTAAGGTACTGTAATTTCCAAAGCCCCTGCAACCAGACCCCAGAGAGACTGAAAACATCTGCCTTTCTAAACCTCCCAACAACCTGGGCGAGGGGCAGCAGCATGGCTGAAGATGAGAACGCAGATGGTGAACGGGTGATGTGTGAAAGAGGTGGATGAGAGGGCTCATCTCAGAGACTCGCTCGCGCGTCCTGCAGCCTTGGGGTAGGAAGTGCAGGACCGCCTCACTGAACACACGCAATCAAGCCACAAATATTGTCAAATTATGACTGGAGTGGAGAGACCGTGGAGGTATCAGCAAGCGTTACCTTCCCCGGGCAAAGTGGTTCAAGCATCTTACACTGGGCCAAATCTGTAGGTGGTTTTTACTCCATCTAGACATAGGCAGACTCCCACTGGAAGCTCATCTGAGGCAGGACCTCAGGATTTGTCCCTCTTGTGGAGTTGCGATCATGTATCTCTTTGTTGCTTTGGCTTTGGAAATGCCCTTTTGTTGCGGCTTGGTTTCCATACAGTGACCGCATATTTCTGTCTCTCTGGCTTTGCCTCTGTTCTGTGGCAGTGGACTTGTTTGTCTGCTCTCCACTCCTAAGCTGCTCCAAATCCGTTATGCCTGCCTTCCTCCAGAGGCGCTGACTGTCAAGAGCTGGATAGCAAGGATTTTCTTACTGATCCAGCAGTATATTACACTTTTTCTAAATTCTAGACAATATAGGCACCTGCAGCTTCTCAGTGGCAGAGCATCCCTACTTCTTGGCCTTGCTTGGAAATGCCTGTGATAACAGATCTCACTGGAGAAATAAACTGGCCTCAGCACTTGGTATATAGAGCCCTTGGAGCCCCTTGTCCAAAAGTGACAAATCTCAGAGGAAAAGGGAGATCAAAACTAATTTAAATTGTCATATATATCTTTATTTCCCAGGTTTGCAGGGCTGTATTGCCCTTCTCAGTACAGCTGCAGTGCAAAACACCAGGTGTTTGAAGACCTTCAGTAGTCAAGTGAACGTAGTAATTGTCCTCTGTTGAAATGAGCTGTTGGTCTGGTCTTAGAATCATTAAGGTTGGAATATAAGTCTAAGATCATCCAGTCCAACCATCAGCCAAATGCAACCAAAGCTAATAAACCATGTCCTGAAGTGCCATGTCTACACGCTTTTTGAACACTTCCGGGGATGGTGTCTCCACCTCTTCCCTGGGCAGCCTGCTCCAGTCCTTCACCACTCTTTTGGTAAAGAAATGTTTCCTATTATCCAATCCAAACCACCCAGGGTGTAACTTGAGGCCATTTCCTCTTCTCCTTTCACTTCTCTTCTGAGAGAAGATGCTGTATGGATGTTAAGGTTAAAGAAGAAGGGCAAAGAAAGTTGTGACCTGGAGGTGTTACTGTGTAGGTAGGATGTTTCCAGTGGAGTTGCAATGACCACTTCCTTCCAAGTACTGATTTCTCTAGGTATATCTGCGCTGCCTGAGGCTCCCTTAATATTAGATACACTCTTCTATAAGCACCACCAGACAGTGCAACCACAGACAAGTTGCATGGTGCTTTCTGAAGCCCATAGGACCTGGCCCAGCTGTTCTGCAGGACATGCTCATGGGCATATGCTGCCTCCTGCCTGCCCACAGAGCATCCCAGTGGATGCAGGGATGGAGATGGAGGGGGCAGCATACCTTCCTTGAGGAGATTCAATGTGGGCACAACCAGTCTCTTCCTACAGGCATTCTTGAATCCATTTCTGTTCTGAGTGAACAGGACACTTTGCTGCCCAGTCAGATTTTTTTATCTGCAATTTGTTGATCAGTTTTATTTTTAAGAAGGGCTCCAGGCATTGCCAGAAATACTTGGACTGAATTAACCAGTAGCCTAATCCTGTTTGGCAGTTTTTGTCAAGACCAGAAACCAGAAAGAGCAAAGCTGAGCTGTTTTCAAAGTGACCTGAGGAGGGATGATTTGCTTAAGTAGACTCAGATGTTATTTTTTCCATGTTCAGTAAAGACTTTAATAGAATATGAGATTCCAGAGAAAATGGAATTGGAGAAAGAAGTAATTTTAAATTTAGTAATTCTTAATAATTTTTCGGTTCATAGTCTTCAAAACACTGATCTTCACCTTTCAAGGTCAATTTTAGGAACAAAAAATGTCTATAATTTTGTATTATAAAATGCAATTTTTAATTTTTCCAATGAGGAAAGGGAACAAAGAGGATACCTAGGTGTTTATAAACTCTGACTTGCCCATTTCAGACAAAAAAGTACTAGCCAATAAATAGCTCTGTACATAAAATTTAAAGGACAGCCATCTCTCTAATGCCACCTATCGTTCAGAAGCCTAATTGATAAAAGTGGTTGGTTTAGTAATCCTTTCAGTAATCCTTTCTTCTACTTAAAGTTATTAGTAAATTGAAAAACAGCTAACAAAAGAAAAGAAAGTTTACACGTTGGCATCTCTTAGAAGTGGGGGTGTTTCATGACTCCTGATCTCCTGTCCGTAGCTCAGGGCTATTCTGTGCCTTTAGTGGCTGTCAGGAAGAAAAAAAGGAATCACTGAGGAACAAGTTTGCAGTCATAGGAAGAAGGGTGGTGATAACAATACTGGCAGGCCAGCTCTGCAACAAGATCTGGATCACTTGATAAGCTGCTTGCGTTCAAACTAATTATTCATTTGGGCTAGGAACAAGGTCTTGTTTCAAGTAGGAAGAATGTAGATCAGATGCACAGAGTGGGAGAAGTAGTGCTCTGGAATTTGATGTGTCCCAAAATGATGTGGGAGTTAAGGGAAATAATGAGCTGTATGAAAGTTCTCATTGCGCTGCTATAGGAAAAAGAAGAGTTCTTTAATATATCAGCAGGAAAATTGAGATATGAGCAAAGGGGAGATCTTTTTTATTGGTGAGATCACTGCCAGACATCGTATCCATGTCTTTATGAGAATTAATTTGTAAAGGAATTTCAGAATCTACAAAAGGAGAAGCAATACAAGAATTGCAGTCTGTCATTAAAGACAGAGCTAATGAGAGAGGTGATTGCTGTTAGGAGTACCTGCCTGGAAAGAGCAAGATGGGTTTGTCACCTGCCAAAGATGTGGGTCTAGGTGCCTGCAGATCATAGAACCATAGAATGTCCTGAGTTGGAAGGCACGCACAAGGATCATCAGGTCCAACTCCTGTCCCTCAACAGGACAACCCCAGCATTCACACCATGTGCCTGAGGGCATTGTCCAAATGTTTCTGGACTGCATCCGTGGGGAGCTGTTCCAGTGCTCCACCACCCTCTGAGTGAGGAACCTTTTCCTAATATCCAGCATAACCCTCCCCTGGCACATCTTCCTGCCATTCCCTTGGGTTCTATCACTGGTCACCAGAGAGAAGAGCTCAGCACCTGCTCCTCCTCCTCCCCTTGTGAGGAAGCTGCAGACTGTCTCCCCTCAGTCTCCTTGATTCCAGGCTGAGGGGGGACTTCAGCCGCTTCTCATATGGCTTCCCCTCTAAAACCTTCACCAACTTCATGGCCCTGATAAAGTAACAAAGATCAAACTAGAAGTCAGATGCTCATTTTAAAGATATAGGTGGGTGATAAACTGTTAAAATACATTACTAAAAGACACTGAATTCTTTGCTGTTGAGATTATGTAAAGTGGGATATTGATTTCTAAACCAATCCTGTTAAACTGTCAAATTTGGGCTCTATACCAGAATAATTGGACATGTTGCTGTTGTCTGGGTTTTATGGGAGGTTTTATTTCATGATCAATATGGCTTCTACACTTTAATTCTAAACAAATTAATTGGTGCTAATGGCTGGAATCCTTATGTTACAGCAGTATGCAAGGAGTATTAAAAATTTGCAGATTTTTTTTAACATCTTTATCTAACGCTGTAATAATTGCTCTCGAATCCACATACTGTTGAGGAAAAGTTGGCAAATTAAAGAAATGTGAAAATAGCTCTCTTTTTATATATTTGGAAGTGTAATAAATTAATATTAAAAATAGTTACAGTGCAATTCTAAAAAACACATCTGTAAAATACATTTATATTGCATTTATTTATTGTGTTTCATTTATAATGATTGCAATTATAAATGTAAATATATCCAAAAACAGTTGTCAAAAAAAAACCCACCAAACAACTAGAAAACTTAAAGGAAGTGGTGAACGGCCATTTCCCACTGGAGGCTGTGATTTCATGGTCAAGTTAAGGGGAGCAGAAGCATCGGTTCTTCAAGAGGTGCCCTCCTACTCCCACCCCATCTCATCCAGCCCTTTCCCCAGTGCTAGTGCGGGTGCTCATGTGGCTGCATGGACCTGCATAGGGAGAAGGAAAGTTGTTTTCAACTTATGTTTCTTTCCTGTTTGGTTCCCTGTCCATTTGCACAACTGGCAGCACTGGCAAAGCAGGGAGAGCAGGGAAAATCATCTGATGAAAGGCTGTCAATGCAAAAAGTCATCATGGGACTATGGGGCTGAAAACTTATTTGCCTTAGTTATTTTTCATTTTATAATCATTGAATCACAGAATGGTTTGGGTTGCAAGAGACCTTAAAGCGCATCACTTCCAATCCCCTGCCATGGGCAGGGACATCTTCCACTGCATAAGATTACTCTAAGCTCCATCCAGTCTCGCCATGAACACCTCCAAGGATGGGGCATGATAAGATTCCTTAAATACTTCAGCTGGGGTAAGTCAGTGTAAATCAATAGTAGTGAAATTAAATTCCCTTCAGCATCAGGATCTTAGGTGAATTATGTTCATCAGAAGGGTCCAAAACCAGGATTTACATCCTGAAAGAGATGTTCTTAGTTTTGCTTCCCATTGTACATAGCACTTGTTCTCCTCAGAATCTAAAATAAGGCTTGAAATGAGTATTTTCCCCTCCTTTATAATACAGAGAGGATACCTCAGAAAGACAGGTAGCTGTTGTTAGGATCTCATGCTCTCCTTCAGTGAGCAAATGCACGTCAATTATGTACATACATATAAAAGCCTTCTTTTTATATCTTGTTCTCTTAGTTCGTTTCACTTTCTATGCAGAATGGGAGATGTGTCCCATTTATCACTCTCTCCCCATCGTCCTTTCCCCTGAGAGGAACTAACAAGATGTGATTTCTATGAAAACACTACTGTAAATGCTTGAGTTAAACTAGCGTGAATTGAGTAAAGGCAGTTACACCAGCACTCATCCACTTTCCGTGGAGAAAGGTTTGGTGGGAGGGTGTGGCTGTATATAAACTATATTGATAAATGTGCAATTCTGCAGATGCTGATGCATCTGCATTATGAGTATCCTGTAGATATACCCACATAGGCACAAGGCCCTGGTGTGAACCTGACTTTGTCTGCCATTCCTGTGCTTTTTCACCAGTGTTGAGGGCCAGGTAAGTGGAAGAGTTATGTTGCATCACCTCTTTCACTGTTTGAAGTCTCTTGTTACAGTCGTGACAAACTGTAAGATAGAAATGCCCTATATGGATGATATAATCCCATCCCTATGCTACCTCTTCATGATGAAAGTCCCTCTTGTTTTTCCACTCCCTCTCTTTGTTGTGGATCTAAACCCGGACATTGTGGTGGTCAAGGCTGCTGCAAGACTGTCACTCTGAAAGGGACAAACTGTTTTAAAAGTTTATTTATTGGGCTGAATGTCTTTGTGGTTTCTAGAGGCTCACAACTTGGACTGATGCTTTCCTTTCCGCATGGTAGATGTTGACTGCAAGACCTTTAGCTTATTTCCTGTAGTTCATGTAGAGATTCTTTAAGGATCCCCAAGAGCAGAGGCAGATCAACCCACCTCTCAAATCCTGTGCCCAGATTACTTCTGAGGAGTGTATAGAAAGCTGTTCTAGCAGCCTTTCAGTTACTGTGTATCTCAGCTGAGGGTATGAGTTGGAGCACCCCTTCTCCCTGAGCTGTGAAGGATGTTGGCAGTTGCCACCTCCCCAGCCCAGAAGGAAGAAGCTCTACTTGAACAGTTGACCTCTGGACTGGGTTGAGATAAGGCAGCTGACTCCAGAACTGGCTGACACTCACCTCTGGGATCTCGTCCACTGCTCCATAAGCAGAGATAGTGCTGATCAGCTTGTGTTTAAACCTAAATAGAAGAAGAGCAGCAGTCAGCAGTAGCCCTGAGCTGTTGGTAGGCTTCACATACAATGTGATGAGGAAGCAGAACATCCTCATCTTCACCTTACTTCTCAAGAAGTTCTTTTAGATTTAGCAGCCTCTTCTTTTTTCCTTTGCCTGTCTCTTCTTTTCCCCATATGACAAAACTCTTTTTACTCTACCACAGTTGGCAATGTATGTCCCACTCCACACGTTCACCTGCTTCCTTGGTTTACATTATTACCATTCATGGTATTTCAGTCTGTGCATCCTTATTGTGTCCCTGGATATCTACACAACCTCCTGCCTTTGCTATTCCCAAGAATCTGCACCACTTTCCTTTGCATTGCATATCTCACATTGCACAACTGCTCTTCCAGTAGCAGTTTGATCATCCTCTCTTTGATCTCCCTCCGATTTCCTTGGAGGAAATGAAAAAAGGCACATTCTGGCACTTGGAGCAGCCTCAGCTCTACTTGGAGTCTATGTGAAGAATAGTGATCATGTTGTTTAAAGGCAGTTTGGATTCAAAGATCATAGAATCCTAGAATGGCTTTGGGTTGGAAGGGACCTTAAGGATCATACAGTTACAATCCCCCTGTTATGGTCAGGGACGCCTTCTGCTGGATCAGTTTGCTTAAAACCTCATGCAACCTGGCCTTGAACACATCCAGGGATGGAGCATCCAAAACTTCTCCTGGCAACGTGGACCAGTGCCTCACCATCCTCGCAGGAAAACATTTCTTCCTAAGATCTCATCTAAAACCATTCCTTCTCATTCTATCCCTGCACTTCCTGATAAAGAGCCCCTTCTCAGCTCTCCTGTAGCTCATTTCAGGACTGGAAGGCTGCTCTAATGTCTCCCTTTAGCCTTTTCTTCTTCAGTCGAACAACCCCAATTCTCTCAGCCTGTCCTCATATGGGAGGTGCTTTAGACCTCGGATCTCCTGGTAATGGAAGGTAACCTCCATTTAAAGCTTGAGCTGCAAATCCTGGAAACCTCAGGACTTAGCAAACTCCCCAAAACTATTGTGTACATGAGTGGCTTCCATCTGTGACTGCAAACCATGCAAACAGCTGATTAAACACTACTGCTTTTGTTGTGACTTTGTCTCCCAAGTTCCATTTAAATAGCCATCCAAGTCTCTGTGAGTGAGAAAATGCCTCAACTCCAATTGCAAATAGCACAGGCTCTTCTAACTGGATCTTTTCTGGACTGGTAAAAGTGGCTGTCCCCATTTGCCAGCCTGGGAGATCCAGATGAAAATGGAAATAAATAAGGTATTTCAAACAGCCATGACAGGACAATTTGCAGTCTTAAGTGTAATGAAGCTGACAATTTGTTCATCAGTTCTAAACTTTGTCTCACTGGTATTTCCTCTCATTGCCTGTCTTATCTGGAGGTATCGCAGAGTAGTGGATTTTTTCCTTGGGGGTTGGTGTTCTTCCTTTTGGCACATATAATGACAGTTCTTCCCTTATCCAGTCTGTGCCACTGGCATTAGGCCATCAGAGTGTCTTGTTGTTTTAAACAAACTTGGTGTTTCTCATGCAATCCCATTTGGCAGGTAGCTCTCCCCAACTGCTTCTGTGGAAGTCAAAACCAGGTGTTATGTGAGAAGGCAGTGTGCCTTTAAGAACCAGTCAACAATCTTCTTTTCCTTTTTGAGGTGAAAAAAATCAATTTTTGATGCATTTTTGTATATAGGACTTCTGGAAAGAGGCCTATTGTTTCCAACTGATCAGCGATAATAAGCAAAGGTGACCCCAGCAGCTTCCCTCAGCTGCTCACAAGGCAGAGAGGTTGAGTGACTCTTCAGTAGTTGGGTTGTGTTTGTTTTCCCAAGGTGACTTTAAAGCCAGTTAACTCCTTGTTTTCTAACTCCTGTTAGTACTTTGAGATGAGAAACAAAACAAATGCTTCAACCTTTCTTCCAAAGGTTTCACTTTGGAATGTTTAACTACCTCATTTGTCTTTTGTTCCAGCAGCATCACCAGACTTTGTCACCAGACTTTGGTACCATCTTTATCATTTGCTACGCTGCCTCAAAGCCTCTTCTGTGAGGTGTGATCATTTGTTTTGTCTGCAGTCATATGGGAAATTAGGGCAAACATCTCAGTTTAGCTTTTCCAGAGTTTATAATTGTTAATATATTCATCGAATCCTAGAATGGTTCGGGTTGGTTGGGACCTTAAAGCTCATCCAATTCCAAACCCCCTGCCATAGGCAGGGACACATTTCAATGCATCAGGTTGCTCAGAGCCTCATCCAGCCTGGCCTTGAACACCTCCAGAGATAAACAGCACTTGTACCTTTGTTTGGCCTCTTAACCCAACAGATTCCCCAAGTGCTTTATTTTCCTTGTGAACCACTCCCCTGCTGTTAGATAAGCGAGACCACTAGTGGAAGTGAGCAGCAAATAAAACCTTTTCAGGATGAAGCCAGACATAAGAGTTTGATTGCACAGAGAGAATTTCAGGAGTCAGAATATTGTTCCATGATCTGTAAATTGTCAGGACAGTGGGTGGGACCTCTATACCAAATATAATATCATTGAGGCATTTCTTTGACTGCAGGTTCCCAGGAACTTCACTTGCTCTCTCACATTAAAAAAATGCACTATTTGAATCTGGTGCTGTGATCATATGTAAATAAATCAAGGCCAGAAAATATAACCATTGCTAGTTTAGTCGTGCACTGTAAAATAGCTCAACAGTAAGATGCACTGTGAGACTGGAGATCAGAAAGCATGGAAAAACGTGTTCAGTCTTCTTCCTGTTTTCTAGTGTCCTTCCTCTCACACCTCCATCAATTAATTGTCCATTATATGTGTATGTGGAATTTTGAGTGCCTGGCAGTGGCAAAAGATTATTCTTGGAAATATAAGGAGATTTTCTACTGCTCATCAGGAGGGATTGGTGACAGACAGTCACCGCATTTATCCAGTGGGTCTAGCATCTCTTCCTGAGGCGAGGTGGAGTCTGTTTTATCCAGTCATGTTCATATGCAGCCACATAACACTGCACAAATGACCTGATTTATTTTTATTGTAAACTGCTGGGTTAGATGAATGACACTTTTTATTAATGGTTGTCAGTGGAGATTTATTCACTTTATGTGGAACTGAAACCATTTTGTTACTTTCGCGTTGGATAAGAAAGGGCTCTTTTATCCCAATCTACTCAAAAGAGAAGCTTTTACTTTTCATTTTCTGTTTTTTCCTTTGGTGACAAATGGGAAAGAACTATTTGGAGATAGCAGTCGTATATGTGTGTAGCTCTGCTTAGCAGTAACAGATGGGCTTCCAGAGGCCAGCTGAAGAGAATAAAATTATATTTGCTAGCAAACAAGGTCTGAAGCTTTGAAAATTGTGTAAAATTTGCAAATCCCAAAACTCCTGTTAGTATTTATAGTGAATAAATTACCCCAGATATTTCTCAGCTGGAGAACATGAGGTGCTTTTCCTCTTGACCTGCTTCCCCTGTAGTTGCCAGCCCTCCCCACAGTGACTGGAAGAGAGAACATTTTCTGGAGGGGCTGACCAGAATAAGCCAGATGTGCGTCCCGATGTCACTCTTGTCCCCAGGGTGGCATTGGGATGTTTTTTGCTGGAGCTTCCATTTCTGATTGTATGTATGTTTCTATGTGTCCATGACCTGCATGTGGAGTGTGAATGGCCACGTGTGGTCATGCCTTACAGATGCGTTTCTGTGCCAGTAACGGGCAAATTTGTGCCATCCAAGTGCTCAAAAGAGCCCAGCCAATGGGCCATCCAAGTGTTCAAAAGGCAGTTACTAAGAAACAAACCTCAGTCAGTTACAGAAGGTATCCTCATGGTGTCTGGTTGAAAAGGCACACCTGGCCTCCTTTCACTTGGTGGATCTGATTCCGGCAGCCTGGCCCAGACGGGTTTTCTTAATTCGGTGTCTTGTAGCAAACATATCCCTCTGTTCGCCATCAGCTGGTGGCAGAGCATTCTGGTGACAGGAACGGTGCTGCCACTTGGGACATAATTAATTAGTATGCAAATACCTATTTTGGGTAATATTAAAACACTGAATAAAATGTGTAAAGGCTGATCATTGCAGTCCTACCTTCCTTTCTGTTGCGTTTTTATACCACACATCTTGTGTTTGGGTTGCTATAACACAGACCTGTATTCGCAGTTCCCTAAGACAGCGCCAAGATTAATTTTTGGATGATGTTTTGAGGTATTATTTGATGTATTGCAACTCCTTTGTACTACATCTGCCATGGGAAAAATGATGTTATGATGAATGTATGTTTTAAACAAGCTGCTAACCATGTAACCTGGGGGTTGGAAGCAATCCCCTACTTGCATGTCTTCTAGTGTTTGAAAAGAAAATTGCTTTATGTTTGGAGGTTTTATTTTTTCATATGCAAAGTGTTTTCAAGTCAGTTACCTCATCTAGGGCACTTGCCTCATAAGAATCCCCAGGGCTTCCTCCAACCACTCCAACAAGTTTCTCAGTTTAATTATGAGTGCAATTAATTGATCTGGCAATGCAAAACACATTAATGGCAAATTTCCTCTGAACAAGTCCAATAAAGAGGATTTATGTAGGACTTTTGCCCCTTCAGCTTGGTCCTTTCTAAAAGCAAGCCAGATCGGGTCCTTATTTAGCACTGCTGACTTCTGGTTATTTTTATGACCAAGGAAGATGTTTAGCTTTCAGAATCTCCTTCTTCTTTCTTGCTGCTATTAAGTTGCCTTTACAATTAGGGAGTACAACAATTTTTTGATTATCATTTCCTTCCACTTTGCTTGCCATTTCCTGAGTCTCATATAAGTGATAAAAATGAGGCGGTCCCTGTGTCTGCTCAGACAGGGAGCTCTGCGTTTCACTCTTGCTGGAGACACTGGTGGGTCCAAAGGTGGGAGCTAAATGGCAGGCATTCCACCTTTACAGAGCTATTGCTTCCATCCAAGACACTAGGAAAACTGGCAGAAAACTTAATAACATCTGAAAGCACAAATAAGGAGGAGCAGAGCACTTATCCAGCATAGGACTGGACTGTCCTACTCACCTTGGTAAAGAAAAAAGGAAGAGAAAGGCTGTGGAGCATTTGATAGGAAAGATGCTGGAAAGAAGAACATCCCTCTGACATTTATGGTGCTGATTCTTGGAACACGCTGATCCTGCAAGCAAGTGTGGCAGCTCTAAGACCCCTGCTACTTTACCTCATCTGATGCTGGTTTGAAGAAAGAGCTGCTTCAGAAACTCAGATTCTAGGGTTTTTTCCACTCATTGTTGCCAATCCTGCCAGGTCTCCCAGTCCCACACAAGCTTAGTCTATGTTGGCAGAGGATAATGTCACTTCCAGGATATGCTAAGGTCCTGATAGTATCCAAATCAAAGCTCTTACAGGGAAGACTGGACTATGGCTCTTGCTGTCTGTGTGCCATCTGCATCTCTCAGGACTAAAGGCCTCTTCCCATTCCCAATGGAACAATTAATGTCATGTTGGGAAATTGATTTTTGCTTCTTGGACTTCTCAGCTCCCATGAAGAATCTCAGGGACCAGCATATCCTTCCTTTGCATTACCTTGTGTCACCTCTTAGACTTCTGTTGCTGCTAAGCAAGAGAGACTCCGAATCCTGTTTAACCAACTAATATCCAAGTAGGAGGTGAATGTGGTTTCTGGAGTCATTTCTACTGAGACAAAAGCTGTAGGTAACCTGGTTGTACTTCCAGATTTGCTTGAGAAGCTTCATTTGCTGGGACTTGAGTTAGCTTGAAGGAGTGGATCTCAGGGAAGTCCCCTTCAAGCAGGTCTCCAGCATTAGGAGGTGCAGCAGAAGGGCTTCCTCGAGTTGCCAGAAGTCCTCATCACTTGGGACAGAAGGTTTGAAGAAGCTGTGGAAGTTCGTCTCAGGGGGAGGGCAGCAGGGAGACAGAGGGGAAGCAGCCTGCTGTAGCTTTAAAGGTTGTACTGAGTAGGGAAGGATGTAGTTGATTAAAGGGATCCAAAGCTTGTTTTCCTTGAGTCTTTTTATTCTTCCTTTATCAAATCCCTCTAGAGCCTAACGTCAACCCCTTTTTGTACTGCAATAACACTGTAATATATGCTTGCACTAATTCTTCTGGCACACCAAGCATGCAAGGCCAATTCAAAGCTTTTTTCAGAAGAAAAAACACTGTATTATTGTGTATATAGAAATACTGAGAGAGAATTGGAATTCTGTCTCCTGTATAAAAGCATGCATTGATTACCTGTATGTAGACCATGCTGTAAATGCTGCAGAGTACTGTAAAATCCTACACTTGAAACCACAATGAACAGGCAATGTCATCAGAAACAAACGAAACAGAAGCTGTGCAATGGATTTTGTGCCTTTTTTAAATCCATGTATGTTAATCCAGACAATCGGGAAAAGAAAAAAGAAAAAAAAAAAAAAAAAAAAGCTTGTATACTACCAAAATCTTATTAAAGAATCGAAGGCAGCATCTTGGTTATGGCTGGGTTTTTTGTTTGGTTCCTTGCTTTGTTTTTCTATTCACTCTGCTTTGCAGCTCTGAAGTGTCCCCTGCTCATCCTTGAGTACACGGGAGCACCCAGCAGGTTGATGAAGGAGGTCTGATAGAAGAGGGAGACTTTAATTATTGTTTACAAATGTGATCACTGAAAACTTGAAGTTAAAACAGATCTGGGAATAGAAACAAAATTCCGTGACTGTTGGAGATGTGTTCCATGCACTTGGGAAGGCCACACTGTGAGTTCAGTTTATGTAAATTAAGGCTAGTACTAGTTTCTCTGACTTGAACCCAGTCATAGAATCATAGAATGTCCTGAGTTGGAAGATACTCACAAGGTTCATCGAGTCCAACTCCTGCCCCTGAACAGTACAACCCAAACATTCACACCGTGTGCCTGAAAATGTTGTCCAAAAGCTTCTGGAATATTGTCAGGCTTGGCGCCATGACTGCTACCCTGGGAAAGCTGTTCCAGTGCTCCACCACCCTCTGGGTGAAGAAATTTTTCCTAATGTCCAACCTAACCCTCATCTGGCCCATCTTCCTGCCATTCCCTCGGGTCCTGTCATTGGCCTCAGTGGTCATATCACAGCAGCAGGTTATAACTAGCCCTAACTTATGTAAGTTTCTAGAGCTCTGTCTTGATGATTACAAGCATACAAATGGTCTATGCTTAAGCTGTTACAATTCAACACCTATGAATGCAGAAAAAAAAGTTTATCCCATTTCTCTTGGTTTATCACAGGCAGTGCATAGCGTAGGTGGATAAATGTCTCCCCTGAGAGAGACAAGGTGTTTAGGAACAATCTGAAAACGTCCAGCCCATCCACCCCCACAAAACTCCAGCGAGATGCATGAAAAATTTTGGCTGTCCTGCAGGTAACAGATTCCAGCTCAATGAATCTGACCATGCTCCACTTTTCAACATGACTCTCATTTGGAACCAGACTCTGCTGTAGAGCAGCATGTGTTTCAACCCCAGTTGCTGTTGATCTGGCTGGTATCAGGTTGGAATAGGAAACATGGCAATAGACTCTGTCTGCTTTGCTGTGAAGTGCAGTTACTAATCCAGTGGTTTTGTGAAATCTGCTGGAGAGCAAGGCTGCAGACACTAGGTGCATACAAAGGCACTTTGGAAAGGACGGTGGAAACTCCCTCTTGAGGAGAAGCACAAAACCCCACCTCCTCAAAGACAAAGAGTACTTTGTTCAGGGAGGTGTCAGTCTGGGAGGAAGAGCTAGGACTGTGCTCTTAAGAGAGGACAGAAGCTTCTCTAGTGAGGCATTCAAACTGGTAACACCTTGTTCAGCAGGATGGCCGCTTGCAGTCAGCTCCGGCTCACATTAGTCCAACAATGAAGACAGTCTCAGACTTTGGTGACCTAGGACGGTCTTCCTTGTTAACAACTTCTGGTGACAATGGTGATGAAGGTAATATGTGTTAAGATAATATTTGAGCTGAGAGAGATTTCAACAAAGTTTCTTTTAGTTGAGTTTGTAGGTAGCTTCTGCCCTTCATAGTTTTTGGCATATTTCCGTTCTTTGGATTTTCCTCCATGGTGCATTTCCAGTGGCAAAACAATCAAAATCTCAGACTGCCTTAAGAAATGCATTCTGGCAATTTTGGAATACTCCATGCAACACCTTAAGCACTATGAATCTCTCAAAGGTAGGTAGAGACCAGGCAGTCCCTGTTGTGCTTAGCCAGCATAAGGCAAGATGTCAGTCGTGGCTTCTTTATCAAGTACTAGTCCCACTGAGGAAACACATCTATTTGATCAGGACTTCTGGGAGGTATTCCTTGGGAAAACAAAATCTAACCAACAGGTAGAATTCCATCTTAGGCTTCTGAATGCACCAGTTTGCAAGAAATGCCTAAGGGAAGAAATCAAGTGGGTAATTTCCTTTCTAAAGGGTAGTAAGTCCCTCTTACCTGTTGAAGTTCCACATCTGTTGTCCTGATATAAAAGGTAGAGTGAGTCAGTGAAAGCCCAAACGAGGCTAATACAGGGCCATCTTCAGGGACAGGCTTCAGCTGTAATGAAGGAAGACAAACAGCTTTGAACTCCAGAGGCATTGTCAAAACCAGCCTGTGTTTTGATTTATAAGATATAAAACTGAACATCAAATAGATAACAACTTATAACCATGTGTAACTAGCTTGATGCTGCCCACCAATCTATTTGAAATATCTCTATTATACATGAGCATGAAGATCTTAGATTTTTCAGGTATACTAACAGAACAGTTGCTCTGCACAGACTAATGTGCAGGTTTTCAGGCAATTTGATAATGTAACTGGACTAAAAAGCTATCGAGGGCTTTTCCTCCTACCCTTAGAGACAAAAAGATACGTTCCTTTTAGCCAGATGAACCTGTGAGCTGTTGGCAGCTCCATAAACCATGCAGTTCAATGAATGCTCGTTTAGTCCTGTAGCCTAAATGTCCTCTGGTACTGTCAAAATGCAGATGTTTGGAGCCCTGTTGCTCACGATCAGGACTTTTCAAGGGTAGCATGTGATGCATTATTGGCTGATCGAGTTCATGGAAAGGCTTTCATTTTCCAACCCTCTTTAACAGAAGGGTGACCTAAATGGTTTTCTTTAAATCCATTTTGCAGAGTGGTTCTGATGTGGTTTTTCATTCACAACCAATTGTTAATTAGGCCAAACGTCAATGAGCATTTCTTATTTATTTTGCCCTTTTTCACTTGTTTGATCAAGTATGTTCCTGTGTGTATGAGCTGCTGCATTTCTGTTAGTGCTATTTCACAGCCTATTCCTAGCACTTTACAGGCAGTCTCTCCACCATGGAGCACTGCTTGGGAAACACTCCTTCCACCAACTGTCCTGTCTTCCCGTTGCTTTCAATGGCTGGACATCCTGGAGCTTAACAATGATACTGTCAGCTTTCAGGACTTGCTGATCATTTTATTGAAAACAGGAGTCTGTAGAAGCCAGAACTGGGAGATGCTGGAGAGACATGGGAGCAGAAGAGAGGGATTAATAACCTGGGTATAAAAGAGAGTTCCTGAATGGTTCCAATAAGGAAGTGGTGAATATGTAAATATATAAATACTGAAGAAGGTTGGGAAACAAAAAAAATCCTGAGTAATTGTTTCCAAGCAGCTCTTTAAGGTCCAGGTTAAAGACTGCTAACAAAGGAACTACTTTGGCACATGTTTTTTTGCCTTCATTGATAAGTAACTGTGAATCTCTCTTTTCTAAGGTTTGTATGAATCGAATCCTAGAATATCGGAATGGTTTGGGCTGGGAGGGACCTTAAAGATTATCCATTTCCAACTCACCTGCCATGGACAGGAACACCTTCCACTGGATCAGGCTGCTCAAAGCCTCAGCCGACTTGGCCTTGAACACTTCCAGGGAAGGGGTATCCACAACTTCTATGGACAACCCGTGCCAGTGCCTCCCCACCCTCACAGGAAAACATTTCTTCTTAAGATCTCATCTAAACCTCCCATTTCTCAGCTTAAAACTCTCCCCTCTCATCTTACCCCTGCACTCCCCGATAAAGAGCCATTTCCCAGCTTTCCTGTAGGCCCTCTTTAATAATCAAGTGATCACTGCTTGAAAATGTATTTTGGAAGTATGATAGTCTAGAGGTTTTCCACTGACGCTTCCCACTGCTGTTGATCCTGTTGCCTTCTGTGTCAATGTGATGTCTGAATATTAACTCTCTTGTCACATCTGTCTTCTTTCAGGCTTACATGCTGAAGTCATTTGAAATGAATGGTCTGCCCAAGGCGGTGCCTTTAAGTTTGCCTTATCAAGACTTCAGAAAAGATTTGTCAGACTATTGGGAAAAGCCTAGGATGTCCCAGCGGATAAAGAAAGTTGATTTCTCAAATGTTGTCTTGACTGCTCCTTGCAAACCTCTGCAACCTTATCTGGAAATTAATGGAAAAGAGGAGGAGGAGGAAGAGGAGGAAGAAGAGGAAGAGGAGGAGGAGGAGGAGGAGGAAGATGAGGTGGAAGAAGAAGGCGATGAGATTGACATGCACAGTGGTTCCAGCAGTGACCTGAGTCAAAAAAGCACAGAGCGCAGCCAGGAGTGTGCAGCATCCACACTCCTGGCTGATGATCAGAAGGGATCCAAGGGTCGAGCATCCACTGCTGATGCGGACCTGGAGCTGGAGGAAGGCTCCAAAACACTAGTGCTGTTTTCACCAGGTGATTTGAAAAAGTCTCCAGTGACTGCAGACTTGGCTCCAGAAGTTGATCTGGGCACTCTTGCTGCACTGACACCTCAGAGTGAGCGGCCACAGCCTATGGGTAGCCAACTGGATGTATCTGAACCAGGGACTCTGTCCTCAGTCCTTAAATCTGAACCAAAGCCTCCCATGGCAGTGGCTACAGCTTCCTCCCCCTTTACCAAAGTCGAGCGCACATTTGTTCATATTGCTGAAAAGACCCACTTAAACGTCATGTCTTCCAGTGGGCAGCTGATGAGGCACGAGGAATACTGCCCCCCGGGACAGTTCGAGGAGGTCATCATCGAAGAAGAGCTGGAGGACAACCTGGCGCTCGTAGAGAATGGAAGCATACATTCGGGGCTAGAAGGGGCAGAGACAGAGAGCTGTGCGCTTTCCGCTAATCCCATTGAAGCCACCTCAGAGACAGTGGGGGAGCAACTGGCCCTTCGAAGTGGCATTCCAAAGCCTCCTGAGGACAAGCCAGAGCTCTCTGACAAAGTGGCACTCTCACTGGATTTGGAAGAGCCTAGGAAGATGGTCACAAAGGAACCTGACATTGAAAAGTCAGCATCCATGGCAGAACACCTTAAGCGTGCAGAGACCCTCCTCGACACACCGCAGCAGGGTCCCAGGAGACCTCTGGGCTCCAGGTATCGAAGTCGGATACCCATCTTGTTCTCTGAGGAGGACACTGGCTCAGACCTTTCGACTTCACTCTCGGCCAAAGAGAGGTTTTATAAGAGGGCAAAGCAACCTGACTTGGCTCGCCTAGTGATGGAGAAGAGGCAAAATCGCCTCCTGCGGCTGGCCTCAGGAGCCTCCTCCTCAGCATCCTCCAGTGAGGAGAGGCGACGGGCTTCAGAAACCCTGTCAGCCACTGGTTCTGAGGAGGACACCCATGACTCCGATGACTCCATCCCAAGGAAGGCAGAGAAGGCTAAATCTGCCCTCCTTGGGAAAGAAGAGAGACCCATAAGCACAAAGAGCAGAATTCCCCGGCCCATCACGCCAGTGAAAACACCACTAGAGGCAGCAAAGTCTGAAAGCTCCATGTCCATGGCAGTGCTATGTAGCTCTCCACAGGATGCGGCTGTTGCCTCCAGGTAAGACCACAACGGTGGGCAATGCAGTGCTGAACTGGTTAAGGAGATACAGCCAAGGCTTTGCTTTCCTCCCACTGCTTTACCCTTCCCTTGTCTTGAATGTGTGGTCCATCCCTGTTTCCTACAGTCATTTCAGCTCACTGGTGTGTGAAACACCCACCTCTATCTCTTTCGGCTCAGTCTGGCCAAAGGGTTTTGAGCAATCAGCAGGCTAAGCCATGTCCCTGCAGGGAGGCCTGGCCTGGCTATTTTGATCAGAGCTGCAAGGACTGCATGGTTGCGAGTTGTGGTTGCCTCAGGAGATGGCCAGCACACAAAGAGCTGGAGAGAGGGAGGTAAACACACGTGAGCTTTGCCAAGGACCTTGAACAGCATGGGCCACCTCTGTGCAGTCTGAATTCCTTACACATTTCTGTGCCTTGATTTTTTTTGGAGGCACCTGTCTCTCTATCAAATAAGCACAGAGATGGAGTGGAGATGGACCTTCTTAATTCACCAGTGTTTGGCTTATCTGCCTGGCCTTGGGGAAAGAAGTCCAGCTCAGGAGCAGAGCGGCTGCTGTGGCTCTGCCACAGTTGCAGCAGAGTCTGATCTTTCAGAAACAGAGGTAAAAGGAGGTCATCCCTGTGGGGCAGCCCTGTTTATATCCCAGCACAGTTACCATCAGAGGCCAACTGGTGCAATTCACCTCACGTCTACATTCCCAGTTTGTATCTCCCACTTTGAAAGAGGTTGCTGCATCCATGCTGCAGGTTAAGAGCCCTGGATATGTGCTATCGGCCAAGCCATTCCTGCGCATTGCCCCAGAGGGTGCTGGAGGATCAGGGGCAAGCACTTACAAGCATCGGCAGTTACAGGATGAATGGTGTTCAAAACCGTGTACACCTTGTTCACCGCATAGCTTTTGTCTTCCTGGTACTGGAGACTCTTTGTAATTGCCCATCAACAACCATGCAGGGAGCCCGGTGCCCCTTGCCATAATTCCCCTTCATTGTCCCTCTTCTTTTCCCCTGCAGGCTTCAGGCACAGAGAACAGCTGGAAGTGTCCCAAACGAATGCCGAACGGCGCAAATACAAAGCCGGCTTCCTTCTTCACCAAGCTCCACTTCTCTTCCTCCACGGAGCAGCTCACGGAGGTCCAGCTGTGCATCCCCTCGAAGCCCTGTCCTTCCTTCAAGAAACCCCAGTGCTTCCCCCAGAAGCCAGCTACCACCTCGGAAGGAAAGTCCTTCTCCCTGCCGACAGCATAAGCCGGGGACTGCTCTGCAGCGAGTTCCTCCTCCCCCCCGACCTCAGCCCACAGCTCAGGCCCTGGGTCCGACAGGAGATTCCCTGCCCTCTCCTGGTGTGGCCAAAAAACGACAAAGAGGAAAAACCCAGACTCAGAGTCCAGCAACCAAAGGAAAGCAGGTGTCCCTGGAAAGTAAGGCAGCTGCCAGATAATGATCTTCTTCTGCCAGCCCAATGGACTGGGTAATTTCTGCATATAGTATACACTTGAGATGCTGCAGCACAGCCTTCCATGCTGGACCCACGAGTGTATAGCAGTAGCTGTACTTCAATGCTTCACTCACTCTCACGTACACCGTCGCGATCCGCTCCCATGGGCCTGACACCCTCTGAGCCACGGAGACTTCTTCAAGGGAGACATCCAGCCCGCAGCTCATGCTTGCTAACGCACAGCACCAAGCAGCGACCCAGGCAGCCTGCCTAGTGCCTGACCCTCCTCCCTCCCCAGGCATTCCCTTCTCTCTGTCAGCAATACCAGTCACCAACACCACCCCTGGCTTTGGAAAGAGGAGCAGAGATGATGAGAACAAGGCCTGCTGGAGTGGAAGGTTCCTGTCCTGCAGGCAACTCCCTCCTCTCTCGTTGCTGGGAAAATGCCAGCCTTGACCACCACCATCTAACTGAGTGTTGGCTTGTCTCCTGCTGCCTGTGTTGGGAAGGGATTGTCACCAGCTCAGCTAAGAGGGATGAATGCATCCTTGTGTGCTGAGATATGAGCAGAGGCAGGGCGGAGAGGGCTCTTCTCTCCTTTCCAGAGATGCTTCTGCAGGTGGGAATGGAAGATAGGCAGGTCTTGCTGGATGCTCCTGCTTGCTCCAGTACATCCCACAGAGGAGGCTGTCTGGCAGTTGCTTGGGCATTGGGTATTTAGATAGAAGTAGGGATGCTTGCTAGGAAATCAAGAGCACTTGCTAACTGATGTAGAAGGGAGCACACTGCAGCCACTTCTGTCTCAAATACCAAACTGTGATATGTGGAGACCACATCTCCCAACATGGGTGGTTCCAATCGACCTGAGCATGGTCGGTGCCACAGACCCATAGTCCACCAAACACAGCTCCATCCTGAAGATGTGAATAGTCACTGGATGCCTTTAGCTTGGGTGCCCCTTGCACCTAAATTCCTTGTGCTTTATTGTCACGCTCTTGGTGTTTGTGAATTTTGGCACCGTGGTTTAAAGTTCCCCTACACGGCAGGGTGGGAAATTATTATCCTGTAGTATATTCAAAAGCTGCTGCTTTGCAAGGAGAGGTAAGCTGGCACATGGTGGGTACCTTGGGCATTTCTACCTGAGAGCAGAGCGGGTTTTGTTGCCGAGGCTGGGTCTGTGTCTTACTTGGTGCTCAGCTCACACAATGAATAAGAACAACGTGAATGTAAAAGCCAGGGCTGTGCTCTTCAAGTAATAGTATCAAAGCAGAAGCTTAGTGCTCAGCTAGAAGTAAATCAACCAACTCTTTAGCCCCTAGATTAATTAGTAAATTTTGAAAATGAAAGCCAGGAGGACTGATACCTGTCTGAGTTTGATGACATCGTCACAAAGTGTTCCCTGCATCTCACAGGAGGAAATGCTCCAGACCCAAATACTTTGGGCTTCACACAATTTTCATGCCTGAAAAAGGCTTTGCATGAGGCAGAACAAAAATACGGCTGCTCTGTACACCCATTCCCAGAGCTGCAACTGCTGCTGTTAGATCTGTCTGCAAATATTATCTATAATGTAATATTTGCAGACAAAAAAGCTTGGTAGAGGAGTCTCGACTGTAATAACCTTGTTTCATTTGAACATAGATACAAACAGTCACAATGGTGGACATCAAGTTTGAAGAATCCTGAAGTGGTTCACATCTTCAGGAACTGTTCTGGAAGTGAGCATGAGAGCTGTGACAGTGTGGCTGGGAGAACAGGGTACTCCTTGGACATCTGAACAGAGAAACATCTAGAAATAAGTGACAGGAATTACCTCCTTATACAACAGTTTCAGTGTTGGCAATGCTAAGAATTTATTTCATCTAGCTCAAAGTATTTGCTGCTTTCCATTGACGTTTCTCACCCTGATACAGAGTAAGAAGCACAGCTTCTAGTCTGAAAATGTGCCCTCATCTTTGCAGAGGAGCACCGGAAACTCCAGGGTCAGGTTGTAGTTTGATGGACTGGGCTGATGGTGCCACCGAAAAGCAGTGATGCCTCCAAGTTCCAGCCACTTTCTTGCACTGTCTCACACCCTTATATTGGGGTAGCTATTTAGCATGTCCAGAGGAAAGCAACGAGGCTAGTGAAGGGTCTGGATCATGGTGGTTATTAGGAGCGGCTGAGGGAACTAAGATTGTTTAGCCTGGAGAAGAGGAGGCTGAGGAGAGAACTCGTTGCTTTGCAGAACTCCTGAAATCAGGCTGTAGCAAGGTGGATGCTGGTCTCTTCTCCCACATAACAAGTGATGGGGTGAGAAGAAATGGCCTCAAGTTGTACCTTGGGTGGTTTAGATTAGATATTAGGAAAAACATTTTTACTGAAAAAAGAGTGGTGTAGCACTGGAACAGGCAGCCCAGAGAAGTGGTGGAGTCTCTGTCCCTGGAGGTGTTCAAAAACCATGTATATGTGATACTTCGAGACATGGTTTAGTGGGCGTGTTGGTATTGTGTTGATGGTTTGGCTTAATGATCTTGATGATCTTTTAATGATTCCATGATTTTGTTAACTGGCTGGAAGTGCTGATCCAGCATGATAGCGAGTGCTCTGGTTTGCTGGTTGAGTTTTCATCTGGTTCAGTTCATCAGTCTCATTTCAGCATTGGTCACACCAAAGAAGTCGGGAAAGGAGAGGACAGAGACTGTGACTGCTTCTTCTGGTGGCACTATAATTTCACATGAGTTTGAAGTGTGGGTCAAACTGCAACTTAAATATTCCCTGCATGTTTAGAAACTAGAAAACAGAAAAATCCCAAACACAAATTCTTTCCAGAAATGTAAATTATAATGGCTGTCCTATTAATTTGTTGGGGACTGTTCATTTTAGAGTGCTCAGATGGCAAGTCTTTGTCATGGAGCCTTTTACCAGATGCTCCATCGAGGTCTTAGATGCTCATGCTAGAAATTACATTGAAAGAGCTTGGCGAGAGGGCTACAGGATTATTAACAGGGTTAGCAAATGCCTTATCACTGGAGGTCAATGAAGCACAATCAATGCATTTGTTCAAGAGAAGGTTTAAAGGAGTTTTCCATGGCACTGTTATACCCATGTCAAGAAGGACGCTCCAGGGCAGAGATCTTCCATCTGGCCCAGGAAAGCAGGGAAGACAGAGCAACCAAGAATGGCAGATGAAGACATCAGGCAGGCTTTTAGTTATGAAGCACTTGTCCAGTGAAATCTTTCACAGGAATGTGGGGACTTGTGGTTTTATGAGAAACCTAGCTGTCTTCTACAAGGTCTTCCTACCATGACCCAACCACAAGTAGCAGGCAGGACACTGATGACACCAACGTATCATCTCTCTTTGTGGTGCAGTATATTCCCAGTCCTGCCAGACACATGTCAGAGTTGTCACACAATGGAGAGCCACCAGACAGGTCCCACAGATTTCAGAAAGCCAGTGAAAGGTTCCAAGCTGTCCCTGGCACAGAGGGGAGCAGGAGAGTGCTTCAGCAGCATGGTGTGCCCTGGGTAATTTTGGATGAGGGTGGGCTCTGCCATCAGGTGCTAGAAAGTTGGTTGACTGCAGCGATACTTTCTCCCCAGAGAGCCTGTGCAGTGCTTGCCAGGTGCTGTCACTGGAAGTTTTCTAAAAGTTGTTCCTGCAAGAC
This sequence comes from Coccyzus lansbergi, assembly GCA_033558105.1. Lineage (NCBI taxonomy): Eukaryota > Metazoa > Chordata > Aves > Cuculiformes > Coccyzidae > Coccyzus > Coccyzus lansbergi. The sequence goes on along the minus strand of JAUMJK010000606.1, from coordinate 85,961 downwards.
CTGACTGTCCAACTGTATCCCACAAGTTCGGGTCTCTGGACCTGCTTCCTTTCCCAGTGGCAAGTGATGCTGTAATCTTGTCTGGATGTCACATGGCCTCTCCCACGCCTTCCCTGAAGTTATTGTTCCAGGAGCTTCAGTGCCAGACTCTTCCAATCAAGTGGCTATCAAAAATTTGCTTACAAGACATGGTCCTCAGAGCCAGGTTTTGCTAGCAGAGCTGGTCACAGGGCACTGCCCAGCCTGAGCATAATTATAAGTCTCTCTTAGTAGCTCTCATGCTGCAGGAGGTAATGTCCTAGTCCCTCTCTCAGGTGTCAGCAGAGGGACTTGAGAAAGCACCTGTCATGTGGTGCTTTCATGCTACTCTTCATCTCCTCTTTGGCTCTGATTTTCAAAGTTCTGCCCTTCAATTGATCAGTGGTGAGTGTGACGCCAGGGTATGCCCATCACTGGGTTTCTCAGCACACCCTGGCTGCAGAAGTCCCCATCCCATTCCTGTTATGTGTCTCGCTGAAGGGATTTTCTGGCAGGCAGGTGGATCAACAGTGATGTTCTACACTAGCATTACTGTGAAAACAGTCCTGTGAAAGGGCCAACAACTCCTCTGGGCCCTCTCGTCCTCTCAAGGCCTAGGATGTTAGGGAGAATTTAGGTTGTTGAGCAGTGCCAGATGATCCAGTCTGGCAATGCAGGACGTGGTGGGCTGTCCCATCCCAGAAAGGCAGGAGAGGCTAGACAACCTTGCAGTTCTCTGCCACAAAACTTATCATGCAAGCTGTGTCAGGGCTTGAGGACACAAAGGGCTGCTCAAACACCATGACTGATGTGTGGTTACATCCTTGCTTTGCTGCAAAGAAGAGAAGATTGAAGACAATATTGAGCTGACCAGAGCAAAGAAGAATAAAGAAAACTTTTTGGGGTCAGGGGAAGAGAGAGCAGGCTGCCCAGCACTTTTCCATGTTTGTGGGAATTTCTGGGAACAGCCTGATGTTTCATGGTCCCCCATCAGTGTCTTTGCTGTAGGGTCTGTCCTGGAAATATGCAGATGGTTGTGGCCATGGGTGTTTTGAGGGGACTCATGGGCCAAGCTGTCACTATTCCTGTGTCTGTGAGGGGGTGGCAGGAACAGACAGGACTTGCTAGGTGCATACTGGGATGTCCTGGGGAGGAAAGGGACGGAGGACCATAACTGTCTATGAGACTGCCTGGTATAATGAGATAAAGCAAATGCTCTGCTGAGAGTCTTTGCTTTGCTGGGGCCTGTGAAGGTCCTGCCTGCTTTCTTATCTGCCAGCTGAGAAGATGGCACACTGGCTGGTTAAAGAGAGTCAGTGGCTGCTGTCTAGCAGGAAGTTTTACAAAGAAACAGGGATATGGCAGGGATGTGCCAAGTGACAAATCTGAAGTTCAGACAGTTCTAAGAGTTAAGCTGGTGTGAGGAAACGTTCTGTGAGCAGAGGGAGCCAATGGACTGATGGTACCAGACTAATGCGTGGAGGGGCTTGAAAACATGGATGGAGCTGCTTCACTGATTCATCTGGTTGGCACACAAACACTTCTGCTTCTTTTGGCGTTTCAGTAACAGACCTCTCTGAGTCAGTTGTGCTTGGAATCTGCGAGAGGCAGGAGACTCTGCTTGCCCTTTCTAAGTAAAGAATATTATAAAATATATATTATTATAACAATACAATATTAGTGGTTCCCCTTATATATATTGTGGCTAAAAGTTGAAAAGGATACTGCTACCTTCCAAGAAGTGCCCTGATGCTATGTGACTTCTGATGTGTGCAGGACTGCTGTGTGCAGTGGATGTGGATCAAGGAACAGGGTATGACTCAGCCAAAGCTTGTGTAAGCTATGAGGCTCTGCTCACTTGAGCATGAACCAGGAGCAAAACACCACAGTTTGGATGGTTGGCAGCCGTCGAGCTTGCCACCAGAGTTGTAGTAACTGCTAGACTGTCACACACCTTTGCGTGGAGTGGATCAGAGGCTGGAGAACCCCTGCTCACATAGCTGCCCTTGACTAGCCTCATTCGCTAGTGAAACACTTAGATCCAAAGCAAGTTGGTTTGAGGCAAGAAAAAGATGTTTCTCTTTTCCGACACAGAGGTATTTTCTCAATGTAGATCCTCTGTAAGAAGAGGGTCAAGTATCTATTGATAACCTGACCAACATCAGTAGCAGCTTGATGATCCCTTAGCACACTTTTTTCTTCTCTGGGTAGTGTGCTGACCCGTGGCATGACCCCACCGCTATTCTGTGTGCACAGACACTGATGCCTGTCTAAGGCCTTGCCCCGCACATCAATCAACTGCAGTTAAATTAACGTTGTGGACACAGTAAAAGTCCTGTTGTGGACATGAGTTTTGTTTCCAATTAATTTTTTCTGGCTTAGCTGAAATGTGCCCATGCTCCAGCCAGGCTGGTTTCACAAAGCACATGGGGACCACTTCAGAGTTTGCAACCACCTTTGATTCCATCTGTTTTCCAGCTATTCCAACAGCTGTGCACAAGGGAGAGAGCTTGGGCTTCCGTTCAGGCCCTTTCTTCTTGAAGTGTGTTTGCTCGTACTACTGACATAGGGTGGATGCCCAAGGTCCTCTGCAGAACCCTGGATGCTTCTTTTGCTCTTCTTCAGCCTGTTGCTGTGCTCTGAGGGTCTGGGACCATGCTGATAGTAGCAGCAGAGCCAGCTGACATTGACAGGTTGGCAGCATCTCTGTGAGTGCTGGGGTTTCTATCTCTGCAAGGTCAGAGAATGGCCTTGGTGCAGGCTGTGGTGAGTCGTGATGCTGAGCACAGCCAGGATGCCATGAAATGACAGCGATTTGTACTCTTTAACTCTCCTGTCCCCTCATTCCTAAGGTACCTCCTCTAGCAAATCTTGTCTTCAAAGTCACTGTGTAATCCCTACAGGCCAGTTCCTCTCTGGCTGGGGGCTTGAAGCAAAATTTGAGGAAGACTTGGCCACCAGCCTATGCAGCAGACCCTGCACCATGCAGGCTCGTGCTCCAGGTTATACGAAGGAATATTATCCCTTGTATTTCTGGAGCTGCACACAGCTGGAAGGCAGGTTTGACTTATGCATTGATGTCCTCTGTGCTAAAAGGAGGAAGGGAGCTACCACAGCAAATCCAGTTGTTGGTTACTAGTAGGGACCAAGGTGAGAACTCCTCCTTGTCTTAGTTCTAAACCAGAGGGGGCTGCATGGGTGAGATCTCAGCTTTGGTGAGGGTACTGCTGGGCTGGTATCAGCATGGGACAGCCAATAGCTGCTCTACCTCTGGTGTGCCTTGTATTTCCTCTGCCCTGGGTGTAGGGAGGTCTGACACGGGGTTGCTGGAGGAGGCAGGGGCTGACATTTACTCAGCACTTGGATAAGGCAGAGGCTCCTGGACCATCACCTGTGGATGGTGTGATGAGCTCTGCAGGATGTGGGGGTTTATGCGAGGAGTCCAGGCGTAACAGTGAAAACCAGTATCAGCATCATTGCTGTGCTATGGGATCTGGGCTGCTTCTTCTCTGGATGGGAATTGAAGCTGGAAACACAGATAATTTTGTATATCTCCTTTTAACACAATAGCATGTGACTCTACACTCAGACATTTTATCTGACACACCAACACTGTTTTCCTTCGCCTCTGGCACAGTCTGACAAAGTCTTTTGGCCTGGAGGCAGGACTTCCGCTCCTCGGAAATGTGACTGGGTCCCAAGTCTAAATCTCTACATATCTTCTTTGCATTCTTTAGGAAAGCAGCTGGAGAATGTTTACACACTGCAAACAGAATGTACAATTTCGACTGAGGAACCACAATCTGGTTCAACTGCATGGCAACTTTCTTGGCCATAAAATCTGGCATGCATCACAGAAGCCCTGTCTGTGTACAGAATCCACCTGGCATTTGTCATAACTACAGGTCACATCTTAAAAAAAATAAATGATGAGGCCATTTCTTGTTCATATCAGACACAGTTGTCATTAGGTTTGTTATTATAAGGGGATTCTTGATCATGCCATTAAAAGCCAGTCTACCTTTTCATTGGTGTCTTCTCCCATTTATTGGTGTTGCCACATGTGAAGAAGAAATGCCACCTCAATTGCTGGCAAGAAATACCACCCGACTTTGGCGATGATTGTGCTTGGGTTTCATTCCAGCTTTGTGGCAACTGTGGCCCCCAGTCTTCCCATTCTTCCTCTGAAGCCTCCTGCAGAGTTGTGTCTCAGGTTGCCATAACCACCCCCCTCCCCGCCACACACACACAGGGTCCATTATCTTTTCCTGCATCATAACAACTCAGTTGGCTGTGACCAGCTCTAAAACACATACAGGTATGGACCAGGAACCTGCCCTTGTTTCAGCATTATTACTATGATTATTAGTGCGGTCATCAGTTACAAAAAAAGCTCAAAGACAAAGAAAATAACACATTGACTACACCTCCCTGGAGGTGTTCAAGGCCAAGCCGGATGTGGCTTTGAGCAACCTGATACAGTGGAAGGTGTTCCTGCCCACAGCAGGGGGATTGGAACTGGATGGGCTTTAAGGTCCCTTCCAACCCAAACCATTCCATGATTCTGTGATTTAAAATAACAGGCTAAACTAGTCCTAAACCTTGTGGTATGTTATTAGGCTCATAGAATAATTCTGGCTGGGGAAGACCTCCGGAGGTCTGTAGTCCAGGCTGCTGCTTGGAGCAGGGTCCCACCACATTGCTCAATAGGCTGCGGGGAGGCTGCATATGTGACCCACAGCCTCTGAGATAGGGGTGGAGGTGCAGAGCACAACAGTGGTTGAGGACTTCATCCTACAATGAGAGCAAACAAGCCAAGCCACTATCCTGCAGTCCTTCCCACAGGAGAAAGTCCCCAGGATCCAGCGTCTCTCACTTTTCCTATGGGAGGTGCTGGCTGAAACAGAGTCATCACCGCAAACCCAAACATGGCATCACAATGAGTCCTGTAGATGCACTGACCAACAAGGCCCAGGCAGGTTTGTCTGTGGTGTAAAGTGGCCACCAAGCTCTAATTTCAGCAATAAATGGGAAAAAAAAAAAAAGCAAAAATCAGAAGAAGCCCAGCTTCATGAGGTGCAGATCAAAGAAACAACTCTCCACACAGGTAAGGCTGATGATAGCAGGGAGTCCAGCAAGAGCTGGGGTCTGCAGAGTTGGTGACCTACAAGAGCTGGTGAGCACTATGGTGCAGGCATCTGAAAATCTTCCCCGCACATCTTCCACCACTATAATCCCAGCAACTACTTCAGGGGACATCCTTGAGCAGGGGGACATGGAGCTGTTGAGGGCAGGAAGAACATGTTGGAACAGCCAGCAGTGCTGAGGAAGGGCCACACCACATTTGCACTGAAGAGCTCCCTACAGCCAAGCTTTCTGACGTATTCTCCATGCCACGTGCAGGACAGGTAGACAGGCAGGGGATGCAAAGTTTTAATGCACGACTCAGAAGACAGTTCAGAAAAGACATGAATTAAGGCAATTCAGAAATGTATGTACTGGAATGAAGTGATAAAAAGACATGAACTGTGTGTCAGTAATAACATACTTCATATTGTATGACAGTACTCTCAGCAATTACACACATGAAAACACAATCTGTCTGCAAGCATATAAAATTACCTGGAAATAAAATTGTTGGAATTTTAACCCAGAGCAGAGATGTAAATTCAAAGCTGTCAATAAGCATTCAGTTTGAAACAACACATCTAATAGAGGCCACAAAAACTGCATCCTCAAACAAGAAACAGGTTGGAGGCAAGAAGACCATGTAGAAAAATAGTACTAGATTAATGTCCTGCTCCTATATCCTGCCTCAGTCTTCTTGCTAGTGTTGAAGATGGAGTATCGTGTGAGTGTCTTATTGAAGCACAAGTCAGTTCCTGTATTGCTGAAAGTTCTAAGTGCAGAGGATCTCTACCCAAACACAGGACAGAAAAATCAAAACTGAAATCTCAGTTATGTGAGACAGTAGCTAAAAGATGCTTAGATTTACATGAGAGTTCATAGAATGTCCAGAGTTGGAAGGGACCCATAAGGATCATCAAGTTCAACTCCTGCCCCTACACAGGACACCCCAACATTCACACCATGTGTCTGAGGGCATTGTCCAAAAGCTTCTGGAACATTGCCAGGCTTGGCGCTGGGACTGCTTCCCTGGGAATACTGTTCTAGTGCTCCTCCACCCTCTGAGTGAAGAACATTTTCCTAATATCCAACCTAACCCTCCCCTGGCACATCTTCCAGTCATTCCCTCAGATCCCATCATCGGTCACCAGAGAGAAGAGATGAGTGCCTGCACCATGGTCCAACATGCTTCCAGCTCATCGCCTCCTTGTGTTACTCCATGAACCAGTGGGTATCTGCCTTGAGTTCTTAAAGGAGACATTTGGGCTTGCCCTTCCCTCAGTAAAACCCAGTCAATTAACTTGGGCTGAATCTCTGCCTGGCTATAGCTTTCCAACAGCACTGGTGAGATAGAATCATAGACTTATAGAATCTTGAGACTGGAAAAGACCCCTAAGATCATCCAGTCCAACTGTCAGACCAATACCATCGTTCCTACTAAGGCATTTGATGAAGTGCCACACCCACACATTTTTTTAATCCCTCCAGGGATGGAGACTCCACCCCTTCCCTCGGCAGCCTCTTCCAGTTCTTCGCCACTCCTTCAGTAAAGAATTTTTTTTCTAGCATCCAATCTAAGCATCCAAAAATATGGGAGATAAAAATGTAAAGAAATTAGTTCCATAAGATGATGACAGGAAGGGGCACAAGGCAGGTTTGCGGGTTCTGGTGAGGGTGCAGACAGGATGCGAGTGTTGGTTCTAGACCCACAACAACTCATGGCAGTAGATGTAGGAGCACTCACGTGGTTTCACATTAAATGTCCATATTTCTGACAGGCAAGAAAAGAAGCTTTTGACAAGAATCTGTTTGCTTACAAAATAGTTGTTATTTTTCTTTTTGACAGAGTAAAACATCTGCATACAAAACAACTGCAAATAATGAAAAGTTTAAGAGTTTTGTTAATGCAGAACCAAGTCAGAACGACACAAGTCACTTTCTTCTGACACCAAATAAGGACCTTCGGAAGCCCCAGGACTTCTTTCTTGGCCTCTCCTCTGCTTTCTCCAACTGAAGTACAAAACTTGGTGATGATCCAAGGGCTGGAACACCTCCCATCCAAGGACAGGCTGAGAGAGTTGGGATTGTTCAGCCTAGAGAAGAGAAGGTTCTGGGGAGACCTTAGAGCTGCCTACAGGAAAGGGCTACAGTAAAGCTGGGGAGGGGCCCTTTATCAGGGAGTGCAGGGATAACATGATATGATTCTATGACAAGTGACGAAGTTATTTAATAATCTTCCCTCTCAACAAGTAGTTAACATCTCAACAAGAAGAATGATTGCAGAAGAAAATTGTGCAGGTGTGAAGTAAAATTAAACTTTTCTTTCTAGATTTATACAAGAGAACAGCAGTAGAAGAATCCTGCTTTCACCACTGCCAGTCAAGTCCAAGCTGTTTGAGTCAGCCCTTGAGTCTAATTAACCAAGTTAACATAGTCAGCCACAGCATTTGCTCGTGTGTTGGTCATTAACTAAACCTGGTGACTGGTTAAACGAACATATTTGGGTTTGAGAAATACAGCAACCAATAGATGTACATGTTAAGCAATTGTAGAACGGACATCAGAGCCCCAGGAGTTGCAAAGCAATGACCTATAACATTGTTTCTGACAATGAGGCCGGAGCTGCTTTGCAGTTTAAATATGCAACAGCATGCCAATGAGAGTTTCTGTTCCACACTCTTAGAAGACCAGTGGTGAAGAAAAATAGTTTGTCCTGCAGTTCAACTTCTGCTTAAACTGTAACCCTGAAGGTACAGTACTGTCAGATGTCCCCACTTCATTCCTGTATGCTCAGCCCAGGATGAGCACTGGACCGCTGGGCAGTGTCCAACAGCATGAGGTTTAACACGGCCAAATGCCGGGTCTTGCACTTGGGGCACAACAACCCTATGAAGAACTACAGACTGGGAGAAGCCTGGCTGGAAAACTGCCAGGAGGAGAGGGACCTGGGGGTGTTGGTCGACAGCCGACTGAACATGAGCCAGCAGTGTGCCCAGGTGGCCAAGAAGGCCAATGGCATCCTGGCTTGTATCAGAAATGGTGTGACCAGCAGGTCCAGGGATGTTATTCTCCCTCTGTACTCAGCACTGGTGAGACTGCTCCTTGAATACTGTGCCCAGTTCTGGGCCTCTCACCACAAGAAGGATGTTGAGGCTCTGGAGCAAGTCCAGAGAAGAGCGACGAGGCTGGTGAAGGGGCTGGAGAACAGGCCCTATGAGGAGCGGCTGAGAGAGCTGGGGTTGTTTAGCCTGAAGAAGAGGAGGCTGAGAGGAGACCTCATTACTCTCTACAACTACCTGAAGGGAGGTTGTAGAGAGGAGGGAGCTGGCCTCTTCTCCCAAGTGACAGGGGATAGGACAAGAGGGAATGGCCTCAAGCTCCACCAGGGGAGATTTAGGCTGGAGATTAGGAGGAGGTTTTTCACAGAAAGGGTCATTGGGCATTGGAATAGGCTGCCCAGGGAGGTGGTTGATTCACCTTCCCTGGAGGTGTTTAAGGCACGGGTGGATGAGGTCTTGAGGGACTTGGTTTAGTGTTAGATAGGAATGGTTGGACTACAAGATCCGATGGGTCCCTTCCAACCTGGTTGTTCTGTGATTCTGTGAAAGACTAGGGTAGCATGTTTGTTAAACAAGGACCTCCAGGAATGCTGTTGAAAAAAGCAATGGTCTCCTAAGGTCACATCATGGCATCCTTTGCCTTGTAAGCATGAGCCTTAGGTATTATCCTGCTCAGTGGGCTTTGCACCCTTGCAGCCTTTAATATCTGGGTGATGCTCAGCCTAGGCATTCAGCCACTGCAGGAGGCACTACGAAAAGCTTTTTGGACCTCCTCATCTCTACCTGCTGTACTACAGCCCTTTCTTGCTAGCCCTCTGCTGCAAGGAGTGGGGCCGGCAGCCGAAGCAGTACAGACAGGCAGTGCCCAGCAGCTGGAAACACTTCATCTGTGCCCGTCCTCTTGATGTGCCTGCATTGAATGCCAAACATCACTACTTTCTAGGTGACAAGCCAAAGCAGAGCATGTGATGTGAAACCACCACCTGAAACAGGCAGTGCAAGAACCATGGCACAAGGCCTGTGCAGTGGTGGAAGTATCTGTGTCCCTGGTACAGGCTGCACACTCACTGCTTTGGCTGTCACATCAGTCCCCAGAGCAACAGCTCATGGCTGTGATTGTGCAGGAGTAAGTCATGGTCCTCGTACAGCAAAGGTAGCTTCTGTGTACCAGCACTGCAACTGGGATCACTTCCTTGTGTGTGCCCTGGGAAAGCACTTCCATCCTTTGGAGCACATCAATGAGCAGGAGACCTTCATGGTAGACAGAGTTCATTGTAGCACCTGAAATGCTGCATAGTATCACAGAATCATAGAATGGTTTGGGTTGGAAGGGACATCAAAGCACATCCAGTTCCAAGCCCCTGGGCAGGGACACCTTCCACTCCATCAGGTTGCTCAATGCCCCGTCCTACCTGTCCTTGAGCTCCTCCAGGGACCGGGCAGCCACAACTCCTCTGGGCAACCTGTGCCAGTGCCTCACTGCCCTCAGAGGAAAACATTTTTTCCCAAGATCTCCTCTAAATCTCCCCTTTTCCAGCTTAAAACCATTCTGCTTCATCCTATCCTTGCACTATCTGATTAAGAGCCTCTCCCCAGCTTTCCTGAAGTTCCTTTCAGTACTGGAAGGCTGCTCTAAGGTCTCCCTGGAGCCTTCTCTTCTTCAAACTGAACAAACCCAACTGTCTCAGTCTAACCTTGTATGGGACGTGCTCCAGCTCTCAGATCATCTCTGTGGTCTCCTCTGGACTCACTCTAACAGACGCCCACACTACAACAGTATCCCCACACTAGAAATTACAGTGCTTTCGCAGCACTCTTCTCACAGCCTTGTTTCCTAATGTAGATCTCCCCCTCAAAAGCCACAACAGGATGAATCATAGAATCATAGAATCATAGAACAACCAGGTTGGAAGAGACCCATTGGATCATCGAGTCCAACCATTCCTATCAAACACTAATCCTCCCCTTTCATTTTAAAGCCATTCCCCCTCATTCTATCACTACTCTTAGAAAAGTCCCTCTCCAGCTTTCCTGCAGCCCCTTCAGATACTGCAAGTCCACTATAAGGCCTCCCAAACCCTTCACTTCTCCAGGCTGAACAACACCAACTCCCTCAACCTGCCCGCAGAGCAGAGGTGCTCCAGCTCTCTCTCCGATCATCTTTGTTGCCTCTCCTGGACCCATCCCAACAGTTCCATCTCCTTTTTATGTTGTGGATTCCAGAAGCGGACACAGGACTCCCCTCCCTCGCCCTGCTGACCACGTTGCTTTGGATGCAGCCCAAGACATGGTTGGTTTCTGGGCTGCGAGCACCCCGGGCCGTTCTCCTCAGGGCTGCTCTCAAGCCCTTCACCCCCAAGCCTGCACTGAGGCCGCGGGCTGCCCTGTCCCCTGTATGTGGCGGCCCCGGCTGTTTTAAGGCCCTCACGACGGGGAAAGGACTCTATAAAAGAGAAGGCACCTTGTGCTAGGTCCATTTAAAATGGATGTGTTGTGCACACACAGGATAATTTCCTTGGCTCTACCCCAAATGGAGAGTTTCACTGCGGCTTTTGACAACCTTTCAGCAAAGTCTCAAAGTCCAACAAAGTGGTTGTATGAAAAGCCACAGGAAGCTGAGCTCTGAGGACAGAGACCATTTTTCACGCTCATGTTTCTGCTCCTTGGTACATAGCTGCTCTGAATGAGCAAACTCTACAGAAAAGATGAAATTTGAGGATCTCTTGCTGGACATTGGTGGGTTTGGCAAGTTCCAGATCTTGATTTTGTTAATCCTCTGCCTCCCAAGAATCAACCTTCCTATGCATTTTCTGCTACACAATTTTCTTGCTGCTACCCCCTCTCATCACTGTGCAATTCCACACCAAGAGGCATTTGTGAACCTCACCATGGAGGAAATTCTGCTCATCAGCATCCCACGGGAGCCCGATGGCACTTTCAAGTCCTGTGAAATGTTCTCACAGCCTCAGTTCCACCTGCTGCTCAACTCCTCTCTGCAACCAGAAAATGACTCCATCATCCAGCACTGCCAGCACGGATGGATCTATGACCACTCGCAGTTCATCTCCACCATCTCCACCCAGGTAACACCTGGCCTGTGATCTAGCCAAAACTAAAATTAACTCTGTGTTTTGAAGAGAAGATAAGAAGGATTCACTGGGTGGACAGAATCAGAAGGGAATCTTTATCTCTTAACCAGTGGAAATTACTTGTTTAGAGGTTTCCTGGGATGGGGAAGCTCTCTGAAGCTTAGAGTTGTAAGCTAGCTTTTTTTTTTTTAAGAAGAAGAGGTAGTAGTAGTATCACCATCATAATCTTGCTTAGATTTATAGTTAGAAGACATCATTTCTTGTTATAAGCACCTTCATTTCTCCAAGTCATTGAGAAATACAGAGGCAGGAAGACAAACGTATAGGATTTTATCTGCTTGGCCACATGGCATTTGCACAGGCTTGCACCCTGACAGGACAACTACCTGAAAGGAGGTTGTGGAGAGGAGGGAGCTGGCCTCTTCTCCTAAGTGATGGGACAGGACAAGAGGGAATGGCCTCAAGCTCCCACAGAGGAGATTTAGGCTAGAGATTAGGAGGAAGTTTTTCACGGAAAGGGTCATTGGGCATTGGAATAGGCTGCCCAGGGAGGTGGTTGAGTCACCTTCCCTGGAAGTGTTTAAGGTACGGGTGGACGAGGTCCTGGGGGACATGGTTTAGTGTTTGATAGGAATGGTTGGACTCAATTATCCGATGGGTCTCTTCCAACCTGGTGATTCTATGATTCCATATGAGACCATGATTTGCTTTCTTGATTTTCCAAACACTTTATAACCTCAATTCCCTTGGCCGCCCCTCCTCATTGATGTCCACCTTCCTCCTTTTCTCCCCAAGATCATGCTGCTTCTCTTCTCTTACTACCAGTATCTTGCTGTCAAGCCAAATGTGCTGCCCATGGGCCTCCCACTGAGATGCAGCAAGCTAGCCAGCCATAACCTTGAACCTGCTCTACATCCCTGTCCATCAAACATTAACTCTCCACCTTCTGAAAAACTTTGCTATGACTAACAGTGGTACCTCTGTGTCTAATTAACCTCTTGGTGTTAATGCTTTACCTTCCTTGAAAAGCAGCCCAAATCACAGGAGCTCTTATGGAAAGAGACAGCTTGGTGAGACGAAAGGGGTTCAGTTGTATTGGAAATTATAGCACTGTCTCAGTGAGAGCAGGGCCAAACCTTAACCTAAAGCTGGCGCCTCCTCCATACCTCCCTTCTTTGGATAGAATCATTAAGGTTGGAAAGGCCTGTAAGATCAACCAGTCCAATCATCACACAACAACACCAGATCTACTAACATACGTCCCAAAGTGCCACCTCCACATGCTTTTGAACATCTTCAGGGTTGGAGACTCCACCACTTCCCTGGGCAGCCTATTCCAATGCTTCACCACTCTTTCAGTAAAAATATTTTTCCTAATATCCGGTCTAAACTTCCCTAGCCCAACTCAAGACAATTCCCTCTCATCCTACCACTTGTTACTTGGAAGAAGAGACCAACACCTGCCTCGCTACAACCTCCTTTCAGGTAGTTGTAGAGGGTGGTGAGGTCTTCCCTCAGCCTCCTCTTCTCCAGACTAAACAATACCAGTTCCCTCAGCTGCTCCTCATAACCCCTGTGCTCCAGACCCTTCCCCAGCTCCATTGCCCTTCTCCGGACAAGCTCCAGCAACTTGATGTCCTTCTTGTAGTGAGAGGCCCAAAACTGAACATAGGATTCAAAGCATTATGTACCAGTAAACAATCCCTTCCCTGATCCTGCTGGCCACACTATTCTGATACAAGCCAGGATGCTGTTGGCCTTCTTGGACACCTGGGCACACCATTGGTTTATGTTCAGCACCTCCAGTTCCTTTCCCAGCAGGTAACATTCCAGCCATGCTTCCCCAAGACTGTAGCATTGTGTGGGGTTGTTGTGACCCAAGTGCAGGACCTGACACTTGGCCTTGTTAAGCCTCATACAATTTACCTGCACTTATGGATCCAGCCTGTTCTTTTGGGAGGCATGGAGGTCAGGAACAGATGTGCATCTGGTCTGTACCTGATTTCTACACGGTTTAAGGGAGAAAGCCACTTGGAGGAAGCTGAAGAGGTACTCTGCAGTACAAATGCTGAGCATGGAGCCTGAGGATTCTGCACCCACACTGCAGTGGCCTCAGGACATGTTCAAGGGGCCAGGGCTTTCTCTGGTGTCTTTTGCTTTTGCTGTAAGAAAGGTTGTTCAAGGTCTGGCTGGCCTTGTCAGAGCAGCTGCAAGGCTGGGTTGATGATTAAATCAGGTTCTGCTGAGTTTGTGCATATAGAAAATAAACTCTACAGCTTAGTCACAGTTTTCTGTAATGATTAGTGACATTTGCACCTCCATGAAAGTAAAATAGTGCTCATTAACTTAATTAGGAAGAATGCCTCAACCAGCTCCCCCATAAGAAATCAGTAAGCCAGCATCAAGCACCAGGACATGGTCTGACTCCTTTCCTCCCTGCATGGACAGCTTCAAAGGTCAAGGCAACAATAACTGGGTATCAACGTGACATTCCCTAAGGGGCTGGAGAACAGAACCTATGAGGAGCGGCTGAGAGAGCTGGGGTTGTTTAGCCTGGAGAAGAGGAGGCTGAGGGGAGACCTCATTACTCTCTACAACTACCTGAAAGGAGGTTGTAGAGAGGAGGGAGCTGGCCTCTTCTCCCAAGTGACAGGAGACAGGACAAGAGGGAATGGCCTCAAGCTCCACCAGGGGAGATTTAGGCTGGACATGAGGAGGAAGTTTTTCACAGCAAGGGTCACTGGGCATTGGAATAGGCTGCCCAGGGAGGTGGTTGAATCACCTTCCCTGGAGGTGCTTAAGGCATGGGTGGATGAGGTCTTGAGGGACTTGGTTTAGTGTTAGATAGGAATGGTTGGACTAGATGATCCGATGGGTCCCTTCCAACCTGGTTGTTCTATGATTCTATGATTCTAAGAAAGTTGGGGCACATCTTACAGCTCATTGCAGTGTGGTACCCTGCAAACGTCCACTCTGGAAGTCCAAGGGGCACCACAGAGGGAGCTGGCAGAGACATGGACCTGGGCAGGTTTGGAACAGCTATCATAGGGGTCCAGAGAGGAAAAAGGGGTTCTCTTCATGAGGAGTGGTGCCTAGGAATGCTTTCTGATGCCCAACAGGGAGGCTGTCACAGTGGGGAAAGATAAATGGGAGGTCTCTGAGTTTTGTAAGATGCAACTTTACATTTTTCTGGACTCTGGCATTGTGCACAGTTTAGTGCAGGATTCTAACCCCTCGATCAGATTCAGGCAATATAAATTGGAAGACATCATGGCTGACAAAGAGTGGAAAGGGTGTGAAAAGACAACAGAGACTGAACTGGGCAATAATTGTCATTTTGGCCTTGTGTTTCAGTGGGACCTTGTGTGCGAGCAGCGCGGACTGAACCAGGCGACTGCAACCTTCTTTTTCATTGGTGTTACAATGGGGGCCATGGTATTCGGATACCTTTCAGACAGGTTTGACCCCTTTCAGGCTGTTCCTCCAGGGCTTCAGTTTCATGACAAGAATTCACAAACCTGTGACCTGCCAGAGGCAATCAGAGGGAAATGAAATCACAAAGGGAGAAACCAACCTCACACTTGAACATGTGTTAAAGTCATATGGGGAAGCAATGCAGGAGCTAAATGTTTCATGGATCAGACAGTTAGCAGCCCATCGTAGAATCATTAAGGTTGGAAAAGACCTCCGAGATCAGCCAGTCCAACCATCAGCCCAACATCACCGTGCTTACTAAACCATGTCCCAAAGTGCCACACGTGCACACTTTTTCAATATCTCTGGGGATTGGAACCTGTCAGGCTTTAAGGGTCCCTTCTAGCCCAAACCATTCTATGATACTAAGATTCTATGATTTAAAACAGAGGCCTCTGAGCTGACCAAAGCTGCTCCAGAGCAAGACTTTGGGGATATAACAGACAGCTAAAGGCAAACACCCACCCAGCAATGAGCTGATGTCCCACTATCAAGCTCCCTTTGCTATAGCAGATATGACATCACACTTCTTTCTGCTTACAGAAATGCAGAGATTTAATCCCTAATGCCTCAAGATGAAAACCATCTGGTCTTGGCATTTTGCTGCAGTTCAGTTTCATTTTGCTCTAAGCCTTTAGATACACACAGACATGAAAACTTCTCTACTGACAAATTTTACCCTAGTAAACTCTACAGCCACCTACACTGTGAAAATATATGTGCAAATATATCTAGATAGATAGTTTCTGTTATTGTCTGCTCTTCACCAAACACTCCTTTTGTATCTTGTTCTCGTACTGATTTGGCTGTGATTGTGATGCTCTGGCAGCCTTCCAGATTGGGGTATCTGTGAAAATGTCCTTTTTAATAACTTCTGCACTTGTGCGGTTTGCTCCTTTTATCACATTTTCTACATTTCATCTTTCAGAGCTTGTGCTTTTCTGCCTGTCTATTTGAAGACAGTTTTAACAGCATTATTTCCAGCAGCCTCCCTGTAGCTTTGCCTTTCAGTTCTGCCAGCTTGCCTCTAGTTTCCCTAGCAGGTGGCGTGCATTCTCTGAGAGAGTCTTAGTAATGGGTCCATAAATAGCTGCCTTGTGCCCTGCAGGGAATCTGAAGGCTTTATATCCTTCTTGCTATATTTTCAAGAAAAAATGTTCATTTAAAAATTGTATCTTCTTTTTTAGGCAGTTAAACTCTACTGGAAACCAGCTCTAACTCTGGTGTGTTTGTGGGTGATTCCTGCTCCAACCCAAGTGCATCACAATGACTTTTGCGAACTGGCTCTGCTTAAATTTCAAAGCAGGTCTAGCAAATTGCCTGTGCCCAAGCTACAGGGTTTTTTATTTTTCCTCCAGTAGATTCGTTAACTAGCTTCTGCATTGACAGTCAAACATTGGATTGGATGGTCTTATAGGTCTTTCCCAGCCTTAAAGATTCTACGATTCTATGATTAAGTCGTTTATGATTGTTTTTAGGAATGTTATTGTGCCATTATGTCCCAGCACATCACTTTTTCTCCTGGCACAAACATTTTTACCACCATCCTCCTCAGGTGGCCACTAAGAGAGCCCTAATGCCAGAATCAGACCAAGATTTCAGTCCATACACACTGAACATTACCTCTTGACAATGTTTATTTGCTACTCCAGTTTGAACCTAAGCTTTCATGACATGCAACGCAGATGCCCATCAGAAGTCTGATGCCTTGTGCTTCATTCTGATGTTTAGACTTTCGTAGGTTGTGTAGAAATACATACACACATATTTCTCTCTGTGTGTGTTTATACATGTGCATTTCTGTGTATGTGATCTACCATCTTCCTCCACTCTCCACACTCTGCACCAGGCGTGAGATGGTCCTATAACTTCCAAAACCCTTAGGTAACAACATCCTAGCAGATTCCTCACAGAACCCTTAGGGCATCAGGGCTATTTGCCCATATGGGCTGACAACCAGAATCCTTTTATTTTCCTTGGAGTTCTTTACTTTACTTCCAAGAGTCAGGGTGAAAGTGTCATGGTTCTCTCTCCTCTTTGAGAGAGGTGGCAGTGGCTGGTCCTGAGTGAGCCATGGGAGGAGGACATGCTGAGTCAGGCATAAAGACAACCAATGGAGGGAGCAGGGTGTGCCAGAAGCCTGGGATTTCAAGTTGGCAACATGGCTTTTGATGATGGCATGGAACACGGGAGTTCAAAATACTGTTTTGATCAGTGCTGCTCTTTCCATTGGAGAGCTCTGGGCCCAAGACTCATGAGGCAGGATGGCCCTATGAATGGAATTGCACCACTGTGGCACCAACTATATTTGGAGCTATTTCCTTCTCCCAGGGGCATTCCATCTTGCATTCTCTGCAGAGCAGGCAATATTTTCATTTTCCCTCTCGAGTCTGTGGTTTCCCCCATTTCAAACCCTACTCCTGGAACAGGTTTCCAGCTGCTGCAACCCAGCTTGTGCTCCTGGCAGGTTCGGACGAAAAGCCATGCTCCTGCTCTCACTTGTGTGCTCTATCATATTTGGGATGCTAAGCGCCGCCTCCGTCTCCTACACCATGATGGCCATCACACGGACCCTCACTGGGGTGGCCCTGAGTGGCGTCTCCCTTATTGTATTGCCTCTGGGTAAGTACATGGGGGGTTGTCAATACCCACTTGTACTGGGGGACTTTTGACAGGCAGTGGGTAGGTAGTTACTTGTCTAACACACAAGGCAAAACTAGTAGGAATGGGATTTTTGAACTTGTTATGCATAAAGTTCCACTGCAGGCAGCCAAAAGAGCATCCCTCTTGGGAGGATTCAAGCATTACAATTTTCTATTAGTGTAATTAATGCTTCAATGCTTTAGGCTGAACATTAGGAAAAAAAAACTCACAGAAAGGGTCATTGGGCACTGGAACAGGCTGCCCAGGGAGGTGGTTGAGTCACCTTCCCTGAAGGTGTTTAAGGGATGAGTGGACGAGGTGCTGAGGGGCATGGTTTAGTGTTTGATAGGAATGGTTGGACTCGATGATCTGATGGGTCTCTTCCAACCCGGTGATTCTATGATTCTATGATTCAATATATAACAACCACTTACTAGACCTTCTGTTGCAACATCAAGGTCTGGTTGTATGGGACTCTGAGCAACCTGATCCAGTTGAAGGTGTCCTTACTTATTGCACAAGGGAGTTGGACTAGATGACCTTTAAAGGTCCCTTCCAACCCAAACTATTCTATGACTCTATTAACACTTGCAATCCATGCTAACCAACTCCTGTTAAGGACCATCAGTAGAAAAATAAAAGCCAGAGACCAAAGTATCTACTCCTTTCCTCTGATATTCAAATTCCCCAGTGTTGCCTTGTCCCAAGCAGGAGGAGGAGAATGTATCATTCATGGGGCATTTCTACCTCCCTAGTCTTAAATTTTCTCACAGTTTTCTTAAGTTCCCGATCTGTATTTTTAGAAAGAAAGGAGGGGAAGAACACTCAACACCAACCCCCGTCTCCCCCCAAAAAAAATGTACAGAGCTGGGAAAAATGGAAGATGAAGAATTTAGGTAACTATGTAATAAAAACAAGCTTCGAAGCTCAGGGTACCAAACAGGGCACTGGATGATTCTGTAAATACAGTTGGGATGTCCTAGCAAAACTCATTTTACTCAAGAGCAAGTTAAGAGGGCAGATTTGCAGGATTTTTTGCTATTATAACCAAATCAAACTAAAATGGCCTCAGTAGTGGAAAAACCCACACAAACAAGGAGTGTCTATTCCAGATAAATTCTACATGAGTGATAATTCATCTTAATATATTTCTTTAATCAGGAATAACGAGTGGGCAGAGAAATGGGAAACTGCAGGCAAGATGATTAGGGAAAAAAAAAAATCTGACCATTTGAATTCCGCACAGGAAGGACATGGATCTGTTGCAGCGAGTCCATAGGAGGCCTGGAAGATAATCTGAGGGCTGCAGTATTTCCCATCCAAGAATAGGCTGAGAGAGTTGGGGTTGTTCAGCTTGCAGAAGAGAAGGCTCCAGGGAGACATTGGAGCAGCCTTCCTCTACTAAAAGGAGCTACAGGAAAGCTGAGGAGAGGTTCTTAATCAGATAGTGCAGGGATAGGATGAAGTAGAATGGTTTTAAGCTGGAAAAGGGGAGATTTAGATTAGATACTAGGAAGAAATGTTTTCTTGTGAGGGTGGGGAGGTAATGGCATACATTGCCCAGGGAAGTAATGGATGGTCCCTTCCTGGAGGTGTTAAAGGCGAGGTAGGATGAGGCTTTGAGCAACATTATCCACTGGAAAATGTCCCTGTCCATGACAGGGGGATTGAAATAGGATGAGCTTTGATGTTCCTTCCAACTCAAACCATTCTACGAAAAAAAAAAGCCACAACCTACGTTGGTTTTAGCACTGTTTCTTACTGTGTGTCCAGTATTTCTTCATTTAAAGCTTTATTTGAGTTACTTACAGCTTTGCAAGAGATTAAGCATTGTGGATGAGCATTCTGAATGCGCCAAATGATGAAACTTTCCTGGAGAAGAAGACAAGAGATGTTACCTTGCTTTGTCCTTTCTTAGAAAGGTCTGCAGATCTCTTCTTGGAGAAGTCCTGTGTGTCCCAGCTGAACATTGCCTCCCTTTTGCAGGGATGGAGTGGGTGGACATACAGCACCGCACCTTCTCTGGGATCCTGACTAGCATCTTCTGGAGTGTTGGGAACATGCTGCTGGCCACAGTAGCGTACCTGGTGCGGGAATGGCATTGGCTATTAGTAGCTGTAACAGGACCTTGTCTTCTGAGCATGGTCTGCCTGTGGTGAGTGCAATGACCTGCAGCCTGACGGCTGGTGGGGAGAAAGGGGGCTGCACCTCAAATCCCATGTTCAGTTTTGGTCCCTTCACTACAAGAAGGACATTGAGGGGCTGGAGCTTGTCCAGAGAAGGGCAACTGAGCTTGGGAAGGGGTTGGAGAACAAGTCTTATGAGGAGCATCTGAGGGAACTGGGGTTGTTTAGACTGAAGAAAAGGAGGCTAAGGGTTGACCTCATCACTCTCTACAACTGCCTAAAAGGAAAGTAAGGTGGGTGCTGGTCTCTGTTCCCAAGTAACAAGGGATAGGATGAGAGGAAATGGTCCCAAGTTATGCCAGGGGAGGTTTAGATTGAATATTAGGAAAAAATTCTTCAGTTAAGGCTTCTCAGGTACTGTAATAGCTGACCAAAGAAGTGGCTGCATCATCATCCCTGGAGATATTTAAAAGATGGTTAGACAAGGTGCTCAGGGATATAGTTTAGTAGTGGACAGGTACACTTGAACTTGATGATCTCAAAGGTCTTTTCCAACCAAACTTCTATGATCTGACTCCTCTGCTGTGTAAGCATGGCAAATGTTGCACTGCTTTTACAAGGATTGGTTCCATCAACTCAAAGAGAAGCAGGACTTGTCTGTGTCCTGCACATTCAGGCATGGCAGCTTTTGAAAACTGGAGTGGCCAGGATTTGTCTTTCCTCACCTCCAACAAGGCCAAGAGCCAAGGTCACACCATGGCTCTGGAGACAAGGAGGAGGTAGGATGGGGCTGATGCCAGACATTTGGAGGAGAGGTTACAGCACAAAAGAGTAGGATTTTGTGCTGCAAGCACTGTCAGAGCAAGAAAAGAGGTCCCAATAAAGGCAGGCAGCACCAAGCCAGATTCCTGGCTTTAATCCCTGGTAGATTCAGGATAAGCAATGTTATCCTCAGTCCATATCTGGGGATGATACCTTTGGCACCAGTTTTTCAATATAAGCCACTGACATCTGCAGGTGCACTTATCTCTATGTGTCCCATGGCCTTTTTCAGCAGCGTAACCAGCCTGATGGGTCTAACATCCACTTTCTGTGAGCTATTTCCCTCCTGTAGTGTTATTTGAAAAACACCTAACACCTCTTAAGCCTTAACATGGGAGATGGTTAATTTAATCAAAGAAACTAATCTCCCTTCATCTTTTTTTCACATAGTAATGCAGATTAGTATAAAGAATCCACTCACTGACACTGTGGCTGTAATGTGAAGTGTCTTGGATCAACTTGTTCCATGATCCAAAACAGTTTTTTGAACAAGAAGTTCCATTTCCTGGCTAGACCCAAGTCCCACGTTGAAATAAGCAAGCAGATATTCCTGCAACTGCCACACAGAAAATATGCAGAAATGGAGGTCAGGGTCTTCTTAGGGCGATTCTTTAGTTCCTCTTGGACATTGGTGTAGGGTTGAACCACACAACAAAGTCGGTTTTGCCTTTAGAGAAGCTTCTAGAGACTATTATTTACTTGCTTAGTATGTCTGTCCATCAGCATGTAGCAGTAGGTTAAATCGCTGCACGGATCAAGCACAAAAATCTCAAATAATTTTAAAAAATGGTATATAAACCAACGCTGCTGTTAAATTAATGGCTAAAAAAAATGTCATGTTTTGCTGGTGATGAAAGTTTTCTGGCAAAGAGTAACATCTGTTTTCTCGATGGTCAAGTCCAACACAACTAAAATTAGACAGATAGATATTAGGAAGAAATGTTTTCCTGTGAGGATGGTGAGGCATTGGTACAGTTTACCCAGAGAAGTGGGGGCTGCCCCATCCCTAGAGCTGTTCAAGGTCAGACTGGATGAGGCTTTGAGCAACCTGCTGGAGTGGGAGGTGTCCCTGCCCATGGCAGGATGGTTGGCACTGGATGGGCTTTAATGTCCCTTCCAACCCAAACCATTATATGATTCTATGTTCTCTGCTGACTATTTTAATTTGAGTAGTTTTGCTGTTTTTCTAGGACAACCAGCCATAAAATAATTGAGTCCTGAGAAGAGCTGGAATTCACAGATACATTTGGACCTATCCTTTCCCTGAGAGCTGGTTTTTTTCTCCCTTATGTTAATGCTTTTTAAGGAGATTAAAACTCTCAAACAAATTATACTGTTATCTGATCGAACTTGAAGCACCCAAGAGGTCAGTGTTTGTTGGATAATTAGAAGTCCCTGAAGTATGGAATTAAATTATAATTTAGTGCACTCTCTAGATATTGTTGACATAGTGTCAGAACTCAGTTGAGGCCTTAGACAACCAAAAGATGTAATATTATACTCTTGAGAGAGCTGCAATAACTGCTAAATGCCATTTTTCATATTTTATATTTCCCACAGTGCATTGGGTTATTAGCTTCGGGGAGGAGTGGAAAACTTTGCAGAAGATTGGTTCTGCAAATATTTTTGTTTTACACATCTTTTTCATCTACTGCTTGAAGAGTGTTCATTAGTTTTATTGTAACCTGATTTAGGGCACATTCATCACCAACAGGTTACAGTAATCTGGTCTTGGACCACTCCGGTCAGAAACTCCTGCGAGGGTTTTTGACAATAGTGTGACCTCAGTAGACCTTGTACCCATATACTTCCTCAAGCTTGTAAGTTTTCCCACTGACCACACATGATGCTCAGCTGAAAGTCTTCATGAGAACAGCAGATTCTGTCTCCTACTTCTCTTGGGTGAAAGGTTTGAGTAGTAGGAGGCAAGCGCTGGCTGCTCTAGCAGGATGCAACCATTTGGTGTATTCTCAATGCCTTCTGGAGCCTAACCATTATTAGGACCCATAAAAACCCACATCTTTTTTAGATGAGATTGGCTGCATCATGGCCTGGGAATCTCTGGGCCAAACAGGGCCATAGAGCCATGAATTGCAACCAGATGAAAGATCAGGGAGGAGTCCAAGGTGAGGAAGTTACAGATGTTGGTTTATGACAAGTGCTGGACCTTACACTGGAACAGATATAAAAGAGACAGTCAGCCTCTCAGAGTTTTCTAATTAGCTCTGCAGCAGTACAGCATCCCTTGTTTCTCAACGACTAGCATGGATACTTCACTGGGGACTGCAGCTGCAATGACTTAGATCCAAGTTGACTATCTTCTGCAGAAGGTTTTGATTATTATTCTCCCTGGCCACTAATGACAGGACCCGAGGGAATGACAGGAGGATGTGCATTTTAGGAAAAGTTTCTTCACCCAGAGGGTGGTATAGCACTGGAACAGCTTCCTAGGGAAGCAGTCACAGTGCCAAGCCTGACAATATTCCAGACTATTTGGACAATCCGTTCAGGTACATGCTGTCAAAGTTGGGGTTGTCCTATGCCAGGACAGGAGTTGGACTTGATGATCTTTGTGAGTCCCTTCCAACTCAGGTCTGTCTATGATTCTGAGTCTATTGCGAAAATCAAATAATTTTAGCAAATAACAAAGTAAGTATAGAGCTCACTAAACCCTTTCCACATCATAATTTTTTATACCCCACAATTTCAAAGTTTAAAGAGTTCCCTCAAAGTATGAAACTTTAAATATAAATTCTCTTTAATTGATAAGAGTTTTGAACATCAACCAGCTGAGAAAACTCAAGATTTGATCAAATATCACATGACAAAGATTATAGCTTGACTTATTTCAAGTAGCAGGATGGTCTAGTTTAAGGGTAGAACAGCAAGTACATGTAACAAGGGTGGCCCATTACTCTTGTTCTCATGCACCACAGTTGCTATTTTTAGCTGAGGCTGAGGTCTCATAGAGGAGATCTCTCTTCAGCCAGGGCCATGTATCTGGGGAGTGGAAAACATGGAGAATCAACAGGAATACTGTCTTTTCTCCTTACACCAGGTGGGTCCCAGAGTCTGCCCGGTGGCTCATAGCCAATGGCAAGGTGAAACAAGCTCACAGGAATCTGCTTAGATGTGCAAAAATGAATGGAAGGAAAGACTTCACTGTCTCGCAAGAGGTGAGAAACCGAAGATCCAGACATATGTTGTTCTTATCCCATTTTCTCTCTCTGTTATACTTCTATTTGTTCTTTCTCTGTTATACTTCTGTTTGATACCTGAAGCAATGCTCGGTCTGCATTGTGATCTATGATAGGAATGGTTGGACTAGAAGATATGATGGGTCCCTTCCAACCTGGTTGTTCTATGATTCTATGATTCTATGGGGCACTGTGGTCCACAGGATGCCATGCTCCATTTTAGTCTAGAAAGCAGCTACATCAGCTCCTAAAGATAAAGCAGTAGCCCAGCTCCCAGAAGGCAAGAAAGCCCCTTCAATAGATGGATTGTGTTTCCAGGCACTGGACACTGGATTAAATATGACAGAGAAGCACAGCTTGAAAAACACAAGACTGAGACATTACTTCCATAACAGAGAGAAGTATGTGCAGGTGCACAAGCAATTTGTGCAGCTTGGTGTTTGCCTTCTGGGTTGCTGCAGTGTTTTCCAAGCGCTGGTACAGTGCAAGCAGAAAGCAGACACATAATTAGCATGTGGTTAATGTATTTTCTCTCATACTGTACTTGAGAGATGCTGTGACATTAGCAGAAGTTGTCAGATTCAGAGATGGGTTTACAGAAATAAAAGAAAACTGTGGGTTTCACAAAACACAAGGTAATGTGGGAAAGGATCATCAAAATGTGAAACAGAGAGCATGTCTTGTTCAAAAAATCCCTGAACAGCTGGAGGCAGTGACATTGCTAGGGGACCACCTCTACCTGCTTGCCCAGCTCTTCCGTAGGCTCCACTGCAGGATGCTGTTGGAGATAAGGCACTGGTGAAGATGATCCTCTGGTACAAGATACTGCAGGCCCTCTTAATCCATCTAAGTTGTAGATTCCCTCTCTATAGCTCTGTGGCTGGGATTGAATGTTTATGCAAAAGCTTTGGCTTTGCTTTCTCTGAAGAGGACACTGATTTGAGAATACACGTAACTAGTTAGTTAGACTTCCTTCTCAAGGACTCCTCTGATTCATAACCTAACCTATCGGTTTGGACACGAGGCAGCAAGGCTGTCTTCAGAGGAATTGATCTCTCCCAATATTAGGTGTCTACATCATCACCATCTGCAGTCTCCTTTACAGTCTCCATTACGGTCTCCAATCTAATTAAGAGTCGATGGAAGCTAGCATGCAGTTCTGACCAAATGAGTTGATTTGCTCTAGGATAAAACAACTCCATCACTCCACTGGAGATCCCCATTCACTACACAGTGAGCCTACCATAGCTATAGCTGCCTGCATTGCAAACCTGTATTTATGTTAATCTCTTGCACCCCAGCCAATGAAAAGAGTTTACCGGCTCTCTTGGTGCTTACTCCCTCAGTTGACTGTTAAAGATTTTGTGAAATAACAATCTCTCCTTCCTCATGGGGTGAGCTGACCCCTCAGTGCCTGACTTTTTAATATAATATATATTAAATACATTATAAATATATAAATATATATATTAATATATATTCTGTATCTATATAAACAGTCGTATAAATAATTACACCTTATATAAATGCTCTCACGAAAATAAAGTGTGCAGCTCGGTGTTAGCTCCTACCTCAGACCTGACACAGCAGCAGACAAGCACATGGGGAAGAGAATGGAACTGACCAACATTTTACTGTCACCCTTTCTGCCATGTGGGGTATGTAGGTAAGAGGGAAGAGGAGGTTGTGGGAAGAAAAAGAGGTCTAAAATGATAGGCAATATATAAAGTAATAGGAAAAGGAGCCTCTAATAAGATACACCCAGAGAATTTTTCTGCAGTGGAATGCATGGAAAATCCAAGGTGGAGATGGAACTGGGAAAAAGCTCCAGCCTATCTAGAGTTTCATGTCTAGATCCTAAAAGTACAGCAGCTGAGCTATTTCCTTCTTTCCACTTCTCTCAGGCCCTCAGAAGGATGACAACTGACAAAAAGCCAGGAGAGAGTTACTCTTACATCACCTTGTTCAGGACACCAGTCCTGCGGAAGATCTCTCTGTGCTCTGGAGCTGTGTGGTAAGCAGCGTCACTTCACACAGTGGATTTGTCCTGCTGTGTCCCAGCTGGATTTCCCTAATTCTTGTCTCCACAAATTCCTTGCAGGTTTGGTGTTGCCTTCTCTTATTACGGCATGAGCCTGAACCTAACTGGCTTTGGGCTTAACATGTATCTCTCCCAGTTTGTCTTTGGTGTCATTGAGATTCCAGCCAAGATCATCATGTACGTGGTAGTGAATCGAGCTGGACGACGGCAGAGTCAGGCATGGACACTCATCCTGACTGGACTATGCATAGGAGCCAATGTCATCATTCCCAAGCGTGAGATGCCTTTCTGCTCTATGCCGTACTTGCTAAAGGGGTGGTTTCCATTCTGTGCAGTTCTAGAGAAGGGGAATTGTAGATCACCTGCAGGACAGAGTTGCTAATGTGAGATAACCCTAATATCTAGTGGCAACAGATGGCCGCTAGTCACTGTGAAATGGCCAGTAAGGGTCCAGTCATGATGAGGTGAAGTGCCTATCTTTATTACAGACATTTTCCAATGGGAAATGTTGGGACCTATCCCTTCATCAGTCCAGCTCCCACTTGGGCTAACAGTTACCAGATTTCCTGAACCAGATATTGTACACAGCAGGTCCAGGGCTTTGAAGTTCCCCATTTTGTTTGTGGGAGCATTGAACCTTCTTCCTTCTTATACCAGAGGCCACAAGAAGCTTTTTCTTAGTGGCTACTCCTTGGCCATCATAATAAATGTGGGTTTTTTCCTCCTAGCCTTCACCTCCGTGCGCTCTGTAGTAGCCATCATGGGCAAAGGTTTCTCAGAAGCTGCATTCACTACTGTCTACTTGTACACCTCAGAACTTTACCCCACAGTGCTGAGGTAAGAGATGGCCCTCACCTGAATCACAGAATCACCAGGTTGGAAAAGACCCATCAGATCATCAAGTCCAACCATTCCTATCAAATACTAAAGCATGCCCCTCAGTGCCTTGTCCACCTGTCCCTTAAACACCTCCAGGGAAGGTGATTCAACCACCTCCCTGGACAGCCCAATGACCCTTTCTGTGAAAAATTTTTCCTAATGTTCAGCCTCAGCCTACCCTGGCAGAGCTTCAGGCCAAACAGAGCCTGGGTGGGACATCATTCTGGGGGTTTCCACATCAGCACAACAGGACATGGCGTCGGCTACACTGTGGGACTGATGCCTTGATTCTAGAGGCAGTAGAATCTAGGGATTAACATCTCCACAAGAAAGCTACTGTTTTGTGACCTGCGTTATGTGTAGTTATGTTATGTCAACAGGACAATGCATTGAAAGGCAAGTACTCTGTGTGGGAATATTTTTTAACTCCAGAAAGCATCTATGCTTTGTAAATTCTTAGTTCCCTGTGGTAATCTGTCAGTAACTGTTCGAACTCCCCCAAAATAATCATTTGAAATGTCATGTTCTATAAGGGACACATGCTAACCTGTTTGACAGTCTTCGGGACACCAGATGATATTCAACCAGGGCCTACTCAGCTTTTCAGGAAGACAAAAAGAGAGTTTATTTGAAACATCTGGGTAATGGTGAACATCACACCAGATTAAGCATCAGCATAATTTGGGATATAGCTAAAACAGGTGAAGGGAATGACCTCATTGGTTTCCTTGTGAAAGTCTGAATACTCCCTCATGAATTACCCTTACTGCACTTCTGTCCCTCCCTGTCCAGAGTACCATTCCCCACCATACACTCCTTAAACTACTACTACTCTGTTCTACGTGAGGAATTATGCATATTTAAAACAGAACTGGCACATCAATCTGCTGCTTTTCTTCTCAGACAGGTTTGTATTTTTACAGGGTCAAAGACATGGACAGGTAGACACAAAAATGTTGGTTCTTACTCTGCACACGCACAAGTAGGTCCCAGAATTCTTGTTGTCAGTGTGAAATGCCATCCATCCCCTGAAAATTAGCAAATGGAATACATCCCAAGTCTTACTTTTGGCCTCCTCTCCAAGCTCTCTGGGGGTTACAGTTATGGCAGGACCAAAGGTTCTCACAGGTATCTCCAGAGTATGCCACTCTCCTAAGAGAAGAAGGGACTTGGGTTTGCTCTCAGCAAATTGGAAGGCTTACTCAGGGACAGGTTAAAAATCCACTTGGGGTTTTCAACATTCAAAAAGGAAACAAATTCAGATCAGATATTTTTTAGTGTGGAACTGCAGATTCTTTCTCATAATAGACATAAACGTATTTCTCAGCGCAGCTACAGCTGCTCTCTGGGAAATAGTATCATTTTAGGAAGATGCAAAGAAAGAAAAAGCCAGGCAGAGGAAGAACCCGGGGTAAAAAAACCTAAGCTTGCATGAAAAATGGAGGGAAAGGGCAGAGGGTCTGCAATTTTCAGAAAGGTCTGATATGAAAGAAACGCCCATCTCTTTCTCACGGTGGTCCAGGCAGAATGGGATGGGGTACACCTCCTTCATGGCACGTCTCGGTGGGGCTTTGGCCCCTCTTGTGTTTCTGCTGGATGAGGTGTGGAGGTCTCTGCCTGAGGTGACGTACTGTGGAGTAGCAGTGTGCTGCGGCTCAGTGGCCTTTCTGCTCCCAGAGACACTCAACGTGCGCCTGCCTGAGGTCATCGAGGACATCGAGAAAGCACAGTGAGTCAGCTCTGTCCTGCCTTGCACATGGAGGGTGGCGAGAGAGCCAGGGAGATGTCCCTCTCTGCCACCTGTAATTCCCCATTTGTGGGCAGCAGCGGATGAAGGGACACCCCGGTGGGGATCAGGGCTGTCAGGGTTTCTCCTTTTCTTTCCACCATAGAATCATAGAATGGTTTGGGTTGGAAGGGACCTTAAAGACAATCCATTTCCAACCTCCCTGCCATGGTCAAAATCCCTTCCAACCTGGCCTTGAACACCTCCAGGAATGGGGCAACCTCCAGGCAACCTGTGCCAGTGCCTCACCACCCTCACAGGAAAACATTTCTTCACAAGATCTCATCCAAATCTCACCTCACGTGTCTTCTTTTCTTCCAGAGTGAAAGGACCACCACAAAACAGCACTCCTGAGGGCATGCCACTACAATCTCTGCTGAAGTGAGAGACTCTGTGTGACAGCCACAGTGCAGGACTGCAGACCTAAGCCATGCTCTGACCTGCCAATAAAAGAGCCTTTTCTGCCCTCCAAGACCCTCTCTGCAAGGAAACAGGGCTGAGGACACTGGAGGAAGGAGAGAGATCACAAAACCAACTGGAGGAGACTAGCCTCTCTCCATAGTGTGGCCAGGAGCAAGAATGCAGAGCTCTAACAGGGTGTGGAAATAAAGGCACCCTATGCTAAGCTCTTCCAGTTTTTGGCCTTATTGGACTAGCAGCACCTTTCATCCAGAAACTGCAATCTTTTGTTTTACAAACCACAATTATAAAAATGCTGAGTGAATTGAACAAATCCAAGTAATCTCAAATCTAACTGAATGATGGATAAACCATAACGCATAGCTATAAATGTATTTGAAATGGTCTGGATGTTTTTCACGCCGAAGCTCAAATCCAGATAAAAGCACATGCAGAAATGTCACTGAGAATGGGGCAACTGCAAGCATTTGTCTCTGCACACAAAGAATCATAGAATCACAGAATTGTTTGGGTTGGAAGGGTTAAAGGTCATATAATTTCAACCCCCCTGCAATGTGCAGCGCCACGTCCCACTAGATCAGGCTGTCCAAGGCCCCATCCAACCCAGCCTTGAACACCTCCAGGGATGGAGCCTTCACAACTTCCTTGGGCAACTTGTGCCAGTGCCTCACCACCCTCATAGGGAAGAAATTCCTCCTTATGTCAAGACTAAATTTGCCTCTCCAGTTTATAGCCACTGCTTCTAGTCCTATCACTACAAGCCGTTGTAAAAAGTCCCTCCTCAGCCTTCATGTAGCCCCTTCAGGTACTGGAAGAAAAGAAAGGGGAAAAAAAAGTTTTTGCAAATTATTAAATCTAGTGTATACGCAACAAGTAAACTAAAAAAAACCACAAACAACAAACCAACTTTGCTATAGGAATTCTTGCATGGCATATTGAATAATTTGTTATTGGACTTTATTCTGCTTACTGGTCTAATGCATTAATCTTAAAATTAGGAAACACCTTTGCATTTTGCACTTATTCTGCTAACAAAATAGATGACCCACCAAATTAGCTATAAATTTGGAACCCTGACAACCAGCACTTGGCTAAATTGTGGCGAGGGAACAGCTTCAGCACCTGAGCCTCGTGTGCACCGTGATTCCTTGGGCTGGGAGATGTTTTAGGGTCAGTACTGTGAGGTTGACAAAAACTGCAGGTGGCCGTGAAAGAAGGTGGAGAGGAACCGCCGGTCCCAAAGCGCCTCCTGGCGTGAATAAGCTGCCTGGAAAACAACTCATAGCGATAAAAGGAAAGCAAACTCCTCAGAACCACCCTAAGGCAGAGAAAATTTTATGTAGGACTTCTGTCTTAAAGATTGGGTCAAATAACTTGCCAAAATCTCCGGGCAAAAAGCATCTCCCTGTGCTCTGCCTGGGGCTTATCAGTGGCAGAGCAGAGCCAGCCACGACACACTGATGTTCATTCATAATAGAGCATAACACACCCTCTGAGCACCTGTGTGGGCACCTTTTCAGGGCATTCCCCTGCCTACAGAAAATACACGGTGGAGATAAATACCTCAAGGTGCTGGTGTGATAAGGCAGCCTGCACCCTGTGCCAAAGAGTAGAAATGAGTAGCAATTTCAATGCTTGGGGAACCCTGTTTTCTCTCACTAGTCCACATCTAGTAATTTCAGGACTTGTCACATCTTCTCTATGTGCCCGTGGGTAGAATACTTTATACTTGGAATCATAGAATCATTAAAGTTGGAACAAACCTCTAAGATCATCCAGTCCAACTGTCAGTCCACCACCACTATGTCTACTAAACCACATCCTGAAGTGCCACGTCTACAATTTTTTTAACATCTCCAGGGATGGAGATTCCATCACTTCCCTGAGCAGCCTCTGACAGTGCTTCACTACTCTTTGAGTAAGGAATTTTTTCCTAATATCCAATCTAAATCGCCCCTGGCACAACTTGAGGCCATTTCCTCTCATCCTATCACAGTGTGATGCTGTCATCAGTTTCTGAGCTGGGAGCAGTACAGCTTCACCTTACTTTGGCCATTCTGCTGGCAGCCTAATGATGTGGCAATTTCTTCTCAGCCACCCAAGACAGGAGGCAAGAAAAGCAGGGAAACTACTTTGTCACAACCTGGCAAGGGCCAGTCCAGGATATCTTATGGTAAAGAAGGAAAAATTCTACTCCAGTGCAGGAGAAATGTGAGATTTAATGTCTCAGGACATTACATTTAAGGGACAACAGACAGGGTCCCAAATTATTTGAGCTGAAGGCTGATGATTTTCATTCCTGCTCTGCCCAAACAGAGCAACACAAACTTTTCCTCACAGACCAAGGAGTGAGCTAAACAATCACTGTGGGTCACTTCTGCATGGTAGGCTTGAGACGATATAGCTTTAAAACACTTTTTCATAGAGGGTACTGTAAGCTCTGATTGTTCCTGATTTATATTCAGGATTTAAGCTGAAAGAGGAGACATATGGATGAGATATTTGGAAGATATGTGAGTGTGGTAAGGCACTGGTACATGTTGCCCAGAGAAGCTGTGGCTGCCCCATCCCTGGAGGTGTTCAAGGTCAGGCTGGATGGGGCTTTGAGAAACCTGATGCAGTGGGAGCTGTCCCTGCCCATGGCAGGGGCGTTGGAACTGGATGGGCTTTAAGGTCCCTTCCAACCCCTTCTATGATTCTATAAAAACGATGACTACTTTGGCATTCAGTCCAAGTTGATAAAAAATTATCTGACAGTTCTTTTCCATTTGAATGTTGTCATCATCCATCTGGCTTACAGTTAAGTGTTCTTTATTTTCCTTGAACAGTTAGTAAAATCAGTGTTTTATTATACCAGCTTAGAAACACTAATTGTCATCCTTGTCCACAATGCTTCCAAGGTGGAGAGCATTTCATTAAAAACACTTTGGAAAAGAACTTCATTAAAGACATCTTAAATGACAGAGGAGAAAATGAGACAGCAGCTATTTTTAAATGTAATTTTTTGTCCTTGAATCACATTGGTGCTGTCAAAGAAGAAAAGCCAATAACATCAGCACACAGGCCATGACCAATCTACCACACATCCCTGAGTAAAAAGCTCTGCATTTGTTGGAAAGCCATTGTGATTTATAGCAACCAAGTACAGAATGCCGATGTCATTCCACATAGAGTGTATACAAGGGAAAAGAGGACATGAGCCAAATCAAGAACTCACAGAGCCCATTACTGGTAGGTTTGCTAAGACAAACCTAATTTGGAGGATGAAATCAGATTAATGTGTTCTGAATTTGAGAGATAAGTTACTTTTTGGTCTGCTGCAGGCTTGTTTAAGAGGACAGAAGTAATGGCTACAAACACAGAGATGTTTTCACAAACAGAAAAAAAACAAACATAGATGATAATGCATGAGAAATAAGAAAGGGTCCCTCAGAAAACTGAAAAGATACCAAGGAAAATGAAGTTTGAAGAGTGGAATGGGTCAAGAAGAGGTCTCTTGTTTTCCCTGTCCCAGCATCACATGGCTCAGAGCACTGTGTCATCCCCAGTCATGGACCTGCCGGTGGTGGCAGAGTGGAGATGACCTGGCTGTGCCCCACTTAGTGCCCTCCTTTATCAGCAGTTTATCACTCTGGTTTATCACCAGTCATCCTGAACACGGTACCTAGATGCAGTTTGACAGGCAATGAGGTGGGGGGAACAGCCCCCATGCCCACATTCGCAGGGCAATAGCCACCAGGAGGGATCGCGTCTGTGCCCACCAGGTGCTTCCCTGTACAGCCCCTCCACTTCCAGCCTTTGGCATTGCCGACCTTTCCCTTCATCCTGGATTTCATGGCGTTACTGTAGTCTCCAGCTTGTCTGGGTCCTGCATGCTGGCTGCCCAGCCCAGGCCTCAGTAGTGACCATGGCATGGGTGTGCAAAGTAGCCAATATGGGTGTGCAAGGCAGCATAGCCAGTGTGCAAGGCAGCATAGCCAGTGTGCAAAGCAGCAAGAGTGGGTGTGCAGGGCAGCAGAGTGGGCAGGGCAGCAGTGTGTATGCAAGACAGCCAGCATGGGTGTGTAAGGCAGCAGAGTGGGTGTGCAAAGAAGAGGCATGGATGTGCAAGGAAGAGGCATGGGTGTGCAAGGAAGAGGCATGGGCGTGCAAGGCAGCGTAATGGGCGCGCAAGGTAGTGGTGGGAGTGCGCAGCCAGTATGGGTATACGAGGCAGCAGCAGCCGGGCAGTGTGTGGCAGCATAGAATCATAGAAGGGTTTGGGTCAGAAGGGACCTTAGAGAGTCTTGGCCTATGTCAAGCACTTGATTCCACGTTAGTGTCTGTGCTGCCTCTTGCTGATTACAGGACGGTTTGGTACCTCAAAGACCACCCAGAGCTATCCCCGTGCCACGGGCAGGGACACATTCTGCTGCATCAGGCTGCTCAGAGCCGCACGCAACCTGGCCTTGAACACCTCCAGGGATGGGGCAGCCACTTCTCGGGGCAACACATGCCCTCGCCTCACCAACCCTCCCCGCGAACGCAGTCTCCTCTCACAGCATCTGCTCTCTCCCCCCAGGTCCAATCTCACCCGGGGAAGGGGAAGAACCCGCAGCCCCTGGCACGCGCCGGGCACGTGATTACCCTGCTCCCCCGCCCTCTCCGCCGGCACGAGGCGGAGCGCTCCGCCCCATGACGTCACTTCCGGCCGCCGCCGCCGCCGCTGCCGCCGGCCGGTCCCCGCGGCGGCCCCGCCATGCGGAGGCGATCGAGGCGGGGCCGCGGGGCGCTGGGCCGGCCGGGGTAGGGCCGGGAGCGTGTGTCAGTGCGGGTGTCACCCGTCCCCCGGTGCGGAATGTACACGTTCGTGGTGCGGGACGAGGGCAGCAGCGTGTACGCCGAGGTGAGCCGGCTGCTGCTCGCCAGCGGGCAGTGGCGGCGCCTCCGCAGGGACAACCCGCGCTTCAACCTCATGCTGGGCGAGAGGAACCGGCTTCCCTTCGGCAGGCTCGGTGAGAATCCCCGGCAGACACCCTAGCGCCCCTGTGCCCCCCTTAGCCTCCGTGCGGCTTCCCCTTGCCCCCCCTACACCCCAGATCAAAGGGAAGGGAGGCTCCCCTGCACCCCTCTCCCCTCGGCTCCCCTGCACCCCCTCTTAGCCTCCATGCAGTGCATCCTCAGCCCCTCCGCACCTCTGGGACCCCACATCAAAGGGAATGAAGGGAGCTGGTTAAGTCTCCCCTGCATGCCCTCCCCTCAGCTCCTCTGCAACCCTCATTTGCCTCCATGCAGTCCCCCCTCAACTCCCTGCACCCCCAGCACCCCGGAACGAAGTCGGGGGGGAGTTTTGTGTAGCTGCTTGCAGCCATCGGCCAGGGCACAAAGCATGTCCCTTCCCAAGGTCCTGAAGTGTGATTTCACCCATGCCCCCCACCCCAAACACCCACCCAGGCTGGAGGGCACCTGGGACTATGCATTTTCCCCATGTCACGGACCTTTAGGGTGCCACACACTCGCCCAGCCTGGTGGTACAGCCATGCGTCTTTTGAAGTATTGCAGGGGGTTTGGTCACCCAGCATGGATTTGAGGGGTCACAGAGGTGGTGGCAGTGGCATCCTCCTTCCTGGTGCAAGACAGGAATGTGGCAGTGCTGAGCATACATGTTTGGGGGTGGGGGGTCCTGTGGTTTGGAACAGGTTTTGGAGGACTCTTTCTGTGGTTTGGAACAGGTCTGAGCCAGGCATGCTGCAGCCCTCACCCCAGGAATGTATCTTTGCAGGGGTGACAGCACACCCAGTCCCTCCTTGGAGTAGAGTGAGGGTTATTCAGGAGGCTCTTCGTATGCAGGATCAGGCTACTTTTCCCCTGCTGTCTGACCCCTTCTGCCATGCTGCTAAGACCTGGGAGCTTCCCTTGTCCCCTGCCTGTCCCCTTGAAGTCAAGGCTGCCACCACAGCAACTTCGCGCCCCAGGAGCAGGGAGGGAGAATGCCTTGCACTGCCTGCAGGCAGGGAGAGCCAAGCCAGGCACTGGCAGCATTGTAGGGCGCGGCAGGGAGCAGAGATGCACTGTCATTGCCCACGGCTGGGGGCAAGCCAGCAGGAGCCACGAGGCTGGCAGGTCTCCGTGTGTGGTGCCAGCTGCTGCACTGGCTCCTGTCAGAGCAGGTTTTGGGTGAGGACACTGCAGACCCCAGCAGAGCAGTGTTGTTTCCCTCCTGCGGTCCCCCATGTCTGCATCTGATGGCTGGCAGGACCCTCCCTGTCCTTGGCCCTGGTTTTTCCCTTACTGGAGTGATTTTGCAGCACTGCTTCTCTCTGTGGGAATGTCAGAGGAGAAGCCCCCTCGCCCCAGGCCAGGACTGCTTTTGCAGCCCTTTTCTTGCAGTTGAGACCCAGCACTGCTGGATCACTGCTGACTATTCCTTCAGATTTGCAAGTCACCAGTTCCAGCACCTCTTCCCTTGTCTCCACATCTGCATATGTGAGTGGAGAGTCTCCATCACGTGGCGATGCCATCTGGTCACCTCTAAGTGTTGGTGTCTGCAGCAGGGAGGGAAACACCAGGAGAGGCTTAAGCAGCAAGGATGCACACACCCAGAGCAGCCAGGCACAGTGAACAGAACAAAGCTTTAACATGGCTGTGAACATTGGGTCTCACTGCAGAACAAGTACAGTTCTTTGACTTGAGTGGGCCTGCACAGCACTTCCAGCCTTGGTGGGCTCAGGGCTGTCTTGTTGCTAAGCTCTTCCATCATCAAGAACAACCCTGGGGTGATGGAAAGGCTTCAGAAAGCCCTTCAGCATGAGTTACCATGGGATGCCCAAAAATTACATCCGCTTATTCATTTATTACATCTGTGACCCATGGAGAGGGACCATACTTTGGCTCTGGTTTTAACCCATTTTGCTACAGTAGGAGCTGGTTGCCTGAAATCGGAAGATTCGAAGCAAGAATCATAGACTTAATAAATGGTTTGGGTTAGTAGGGGTCTTAAAGATCATCATCCAGTTCCACCCCCCTGCCATGGGCAGAGGCACATTCCATTGGATCAGGTTGCTCAAATCCCATCTAACCTGGCCTTGAACTCCTCCAGGGATGGGGCAGCCACAACTTCTCTGGGCAGCCTGTGCCAGTGCCTCACCACCCTTGCAGGAAAACATTTCTTCCTAATAACTCAGTTAAATCTCCCCTCTTTCACCTTAAATAACATGGTTAATTTGCAACATTTTCCAGAAGCTATATCTCCTCTTGTACATCCTCCTAAATCTGTCCTTCTGAGCAAGTGTTGCATCAAAACTGCCTTGGTTTGATTTTCTTAAAGACTGTACTCAGTGGAAGCAGACATTAATTCAGGGAACTGTAGGGATTTGCGTTACTAGAGTCTAAGCTGGATTGTTTGACATGGAAGAGGAGTAGAAGGGAGAGGCTCTTGCCATGCAACACTGCTTTTGCCCAGCTGCAGGGACTTCTGCTGCACTCGCTGGTATTCTTAATTCTTGTGGAACTGTGCCCTTAAGCTGTGAGTGTCTGCATCTTATCTAATGGGAAAGCAATTTGTGCTAAGGGGAGGGAGGGGAGGAAGAGTCTTCAGAGACTTCAAGGAGTAGAGGATACCAGACTATGCCCTGCCAACCAAGGGAGGATCGCCAGCTTGCTCAGAGCTTTGGCAGCCTGTTAACCCTGCTAAATGCACGGTGCAAACCTCACAATATGCCAAGAACCTGTTCTCCTTCCTGCCTCATGGTCACTCCTTGCTGACCACCAGACTGCATGTCACAGCCCACTGCTCTGTGGAGATGCTTAGGAAATGAATGGGGATGTGCATTCCCAGCAGGTCAGTATTATCCAACAGCAGCTGTTTCAGGGCAGGTTTCACTCTCTCCTTTCACCAGCCCCATTCCTCTTGTCATTGGTGACAGGGTGGACTGTCCACTGAGGGGCAGAGCCCCCCTTGGAGTGATGGCATCTCGTGCTCCAGGTACCAAGCAAAATTGATAAACTGGAAACGGAAGGAACTTTGATGCTTTTTACTAATTTATTTCAGTGAATTAGTGCCTGGTAGTGCTGGCGACACACTGAGTGCCTGAAGTTACAGATCTTTTCTGGAAGTTGGTTTTCAGCTATCTTGTATTTGAAGATTCACCTCAAAGCTTGTGTTCAGTTTTGGGCCCCTCACTACAGGAAGGACATTGAGGGGCTGGAGTGTGTCCAGAGAAGGGCAACGGAGCTGGGGGAGGGTCTATAGCACAGCGGTTATGAGAGCGGCTGAGGGAACTGGGATTGGTTAGTCTGGAGGAGGCCAAGGGAAGAACTCGTGGATCTCCACAGCTCACAGAAAGGATGTTGGAGTGAGATGGGTGCTAGTTTCTTCTTCCAAGTAACAAGTAGTAGGATGAGAGGAAATGGCCTTGATTTGTACCAGGAAGATTTATATTGGATATTAGGAAAAATTTCCTTACTGAAAGAGTAGTGAAGCACTGGAAGAGGCTGCCTAGGGAAGTGTTGGAGTGTCCATCCGTGGAGGTGTTCAGAAAATGTGTAGATGTGGTGCTTCAGGACATGGTTTAGTAGTCAAGGTGATGTTTGACGATTGGACCTGCCGATCTTAGAGGTCTTTTCCTGCCTTAATGATTCTATGATTCTAAGATTTGGAAATAAAACAGTGATCCGGTCAGTGCCATGACTTCTTTGTTGTAATAGATATACACTCTCTGTGATCTTGCATCTGTGTGGTCTTTGAAGAGATGTTTTCTCTGGGGCTTTTTTCCCAGGCAAACACCAAAGAGGATAACTAAAACTCTGCATTCCTTTCCAGAACTTTAATGACTCCCACACGTTTTGGTTTTTTTTTTTTTTTAAAGAGAAGATGAGACTGGAAGTATTGGCTCCACTTGAGGAGTCCCCTCGGTTCTAGGACATTTCAAACCAGAGCAACTTTCCATCATGTTTTCCCCATCAATGCTGTTTTCAGTTGTTGTCACCAGTGGCTCAGGTTTTGCCTCAGCTGTTTCGCCTCCTGCACATCCATGTTTGGCCACACTGGTTGTGTGGAAAAGGCTGTGTGGTTTTGCCCAGATTTGCATTATGCTTCAGACAACTGCTGACATCGTGTTTCCCTGCAGAGTTTCCAACTGAACACCAGTGTTCATGTGGTGTGAGAGGGTGAAGGAAGGCATCATATCCAATATCGGTAAGGCGGTACCTACCCTGTGGCACTTGGGAGGCCACAGCTAGGTACTGGGACCAGTTTGGGACTTGCCAGTACAAGAAAGGCACAGATACACTGGAGTCACTCCAGTGGAGTCCATCAGAGGAACATAGGACGGCAGTCAAGCACTGGGACTGGGACTTCTAGCAGCAGTAGGATCTTCATCCGTATTGCTACACAGGCTTTGACAGAATAGGAGGTTCGAGCAGAGGCCTCCAGAGGTCCCTTCCCGACAGCTATCCAAGATGGCTTGTTGCATACTGCCAGAGGGAAGTGAGACTCCAAATCTTTTAATGTTTCCTAGTGTTTCATGGTATCAGGTCCAACAAATAGTCCTAAACTGTGATCTTTGCATCATGATGTGCTTCCCTGCATCCTCACACTGCGTTTAAGAGCAACTGAAATCTTGGCTTTTCAAAACTACCACCAACAAATGGAGAATGGTTTTGAGTGGCAGTGCCAGTTCCCAGTGTGAATTATTTTCCTGTAGAAGTGTCAGATTCAAAATGGAATTGGGTAAAAGCTTGGGTTTTTACAACTAGAAGGAAGAAAACACAGGAACTGGGACCAGCTTGGAACCTGTTTCTGTGATGCAGGGCATGGAACCAACCTCCTTTCTCTTCCCTACTCCACCTTTGCCCAAAGCTGATATTTTTCCTTCTTTGACAAGTTTGCCTGACTTCTTTACTTCCCCTTTTTAGGCCATGAACCTGGACTTGTGCAGCTGGTGAATTACTACAGAGGAGCAGACAAACTGTGCCGCAAAGCGTCGCTGGTGAAGTAAGAAATTCCGTGGAATGTTGCATGGGTTTGGCAGAAATTTTTCTTCTAACCGTTGAACATTGAACCTGTTGGGAGGGTTTTATGGAACAGCTGCTCTGGGAGCATCCTAGCATGTGCTGTCTTCTGATTCCTGTGCTGCAGCTATCTGTGTGCACAAAGACCTCATTGTAACTTCAGGGGAAATGCCATTTCCACTGAATTGCATCTGCCTGAGTCCGTGGAGAGCATTGAATCAGATTAGAGCCAATCAAAAAAAAAAAAAAAACCAACACAACACTGCTGCTGCTCTTTTTCCTTGTAGACGTTTAATTAAACCTACCCCTTTTATTCGTTTCATACAGAGATGAAACACTAATGTGCCCTTAGCTAATCAGATCTGTTGGTCAAACAAACATTTTAAGATATGTCCAGGAATAGCTCTGGGAGTTACTTCTGCATGACCAGCTGTGCTAGAGTCTCCTGGGGAAACATGGATGCGCTTTCATTGTAGATAACTCTCGTCCCTGCAGCCGTCAGGGCATCTTTGTGTCAGAGCTCTTGGTCTCAGTCAAGCATTTGATACTACATTAGTGTCTGTGCTGCCTCCTGCTGATCATAGAATGGCTTGAGTTGAAGGGACCTTAAAGCCCATCCAGTTCTTACCCCCATGCCATGGGCAGGGACGCCTCCTACTGGATCAGGTTG
The DNA here is from genome assembly GCA_033558105.1 of Coccyzus lansbergi. Lineage (NCBI taxonomy): Eukaryota > Metazoa > Chordata > Aves > Cuculiformes > Coccyzidae > Coccyzus > Coccyzus lansbergi. Next base: position 46,620 of record JAUMJK010000606.1, on the reverse strand, counting down.
CTCAGAGCCTCATCCAACCTGGCCTTGAACACCTCCAGGGATGGGACAGCCACAGCTTCTCTGGGCAACCTGGGCCAGTGCCTCACCACCCTCATGGGAAAACATTTCTTCCTAAGATCTCCTTGGAATCACCCCTCTTTCAGCTTAAAACCATTCCCCCATGTCCTATCCCCACACTCCCTGATCAAGAGCCACTCCCCATCTTTCCTGTAGCTCCTTTCAGTACTGGAATGCTACTCAAAGGTCTTCCCAGAGCCTTCTCCAGGCTGAACAACCCAAACTTTCTCAGCCTGTCCTCATATGGGAAGTGCTCCAGCCTCAGATCATCGTTATGGCCCTGATGCTGTCCTGCACTGATCTGTTGATATCTGCTGATCCAAGGTCTCTCCTTCCCCTACAAAAAAAAATGGTCCCAACTGCTGTCTTTACAGTGGCGATGGTGTTTGTCAAGAATCAGCAGAGTATTTTTTCAAACAAGCACTCGCAGTGCTCCCCAGCTGTGCAGCCCATGATCCAGAGCCATTGCTGAAAGTGCTTGCACACCTGATTTTCCTCTCCTGAAGCTTATCTGACCTTTCCAACTGGGGTCAAGCATGCATCAAGCTACGTAAGGGCCCAAGGGACAAATGACATTCCTTAAGGCTCCCAGTGTGTCGCTGCCTGACTACTGTTTCAAAAGAAAGTCTCCCACTTGTGTTCTCTGTTTCTGGCCTTACACCAACACAGAGGGGGCATTCAGAGAGGCAGGCAGCTTCCTTGACTCTGAAAGAAAAGAGGCCTGGGCCTCACTAACAGGAGTTTGCTGGCGTCTGTAGACATCACTGGTAGAATAGATCTGCTGGAGAGACTGGAAACTATGATACAAGGGGGATACCAGGCACATCGGGAAATAAGTGTAGCTGTGTCCTTGCCTTCAGTGGGTTCCCAGTTGGTCTTCATCCGCAAACAGGACATTGAATCAGATCTTGGCAGGGATGGGATCAAGAGCTAAGTACTAGCACATAAGATATTATTGCTCTGGTTTCCTTTCTGACTGTTGCAATCACAGCATCCTTTCTACCCCATTCCATGCTTTCTACAGGGATGATGCAGGAAATGCACCACAAGCTCTGGTTACTTAGAAACTTCACTACCAATTGTTTCACAATATCCATTGCATCTGCAAAACATTTAATGAGAGTGCATATCTGGTTCAAAGAGCAGGGCTTGGCTGCTGTTTGGGGTTGCCAGGATATCTTTTGGAAAGCTCTAGTTTCAAGAATCTAAGGACAGTACAATAATTTAGCACAGGCTCTCTGTAAGCTGCTATTCATCACCAAGCGAAAGAGCCCAATTAATGATTATTTTTACTAATTAAATGTTGTCCACGTTAATAGGGATGCTCTAGAGATTAACAGCCTGTCTTTCTTCACCCAGGCTGATCAAGACAAGCCCTGAACTATCAGAGTCCTGCACGTGGTTCCCTGAGTCGTATGTGATTTACCCAACAAACTTGAAGACCCCTGTGGCTCCGGCACAAAACGGAATTCGCCATCTTATAAACAACACAAGGACAGATGAGCGGGAAGTCTTCTTGGCAGCTTACAACAAGCGACGAGAAGGCAAAGAAGGCAATGTGTGGATCGCCAAGTCCTCAGCTGGTGCCAAAGGTTCATTCTATAGCGAAACAAGCTACTTTCTTGTTATTCATTGTTATTATCAGTAGAGTCCTGGGGTTTGGCTAAGCCCAGCTGATATCTGGCTTTGTGTACCAACTCCATGCCAGGCAAGCCAGCATAGAGCTCTCTGTTTTCAGTGGCACAGAGCTTCCAACAAGTGCTGTAACATGCACGTGCTATCTAGGGCATGGATGGCAGTGACAGGGCCTCCACTTTTTATGCATGCAGCTAAAAATATGGGAAAATTTGCTGCAAGGAGAAGGTATCAGGGACCAGGAAGTGAGGGGAATGTAGAGAGCAGGAGATAAAAGGGATTAGAATAGGATATGGACAGCAGCCTTCAAGAGCAAGGAGCTCAGCTTTCCATGCTGCAGCTAAGCCTGGTTTCACCTGGGCAGAAATACTGCTGCTTGTCTTTCTGCTGAGCCTAAATGCTTGGTGCCAGTGCCTTACCTGTTGTCACATTGAGACTGGCTGAGCAACCATGAGCTCAGTGCATTGGAATTACACCTGAACCTCAGGGGAAGGTTCTAGAGCAAAGACAAACAGTGCAGTGTCTTTATGCCCTTTTGATTTTAATAGGGCCATAGATAGCTGATGATAGTGCATCCTTCCTTGTTCCAGGGTCATTGCATTGCTTGCTCTGCAGCAATAATGAGCTATTAGATGAGATAGCTGGACCCAGCAGTAGATGTAATGCTTTGGGAACAGTTTTTTCCATCAGTTACAGCAGTATTGTGGGTATTATTGAAATGGCTTTATGGAAACTTGCCATGTGTGCAGAGCGCAGTCCAAGGAAGGACCTGGTCTTTTCACAGGGAGCAAGCGCGCACATATTACTTATATTTGTAGAGTTGCTTTGGATTCAGTCTTACAAAAATCAGCAGAGAACACAAAAGCCAGAGGTGGCTGCAGGGACACTGCCTGACAAACCCATGCTTAATGCTGGCTTCCTTTGCTGCTCTGCTCTCTTGGCTGTGTTACCAAGAAGCATGAGAAGATTATGCTTATTGTCATCAAAGAGGAAGGGGAGATGAGAATCCTTTCATTATGCTGGTGAGGGAATGCGTTTCTCTGTGGTTTAACCAGCAAGGAATCTATCAGTAATTGGAAAGGCCATTGCTGTTGGCTCCAAGATGGGGAGGTTTAAGCTCTTCACGTATTTTATTTAAGTGTCATCCCACCTTTTCTGTGTTGAAGCAGAGTAACCTTTCGTATTCATCAGTGTGCTGCAGAACTCAAGCTGGGAGTTAAACTAGAAAGCAGAGCCTCATGTTAATCTTCTAGAGGGAAGTTTTAAATGTCTGGGGATTACTTCTGATGAAGAAAGCTTCTAGACAATAATTACTGTTGCAGGTCCAGCTCGGGCACAGGTCCTTACTCAGGACAGGTTTGGTGGAAGCTTGACTGTTCATCAGTAAAAGGAAAATTAAAGGGTTATGATGTCTTGACTTAAAAGCTGAGAGATTTTTCAACTGCAAATAGAGGTTTTGATGTTTTCTGTGAGAGAAGGGACAGCTGCTCCACATAAGCTGCTTTGCTGCCTGACTGAGTTGCTGAGTAGGTCCACGGTTAAGCTAACCTCCCCCTGATTCATCATTTGTCCAGTGTAGGGCAAATGCCTGCCAATCTCACTGCAGGAGTTTTACTGGCTTTACAGGGATGATGTTTCCCTCCTTCCCCAGTGCATGACCTGTGGTTGTACCAGCGCAAGGTTCTGCCTGGCACTGCTCTGATAGGGGGACTAAATACCTTGCCTTGCGCATAAAGCATGGGTGGGAGAGATGCTCTGATGAAAGGAATCCCTTTTGTCGGAGAAAGCTAGGGTGGGTAGAGGGTCAGTGGGGCTGGGAAACTGTGACTCACAGGTATGCAAAGCACGGAGCAGTGAGAGTGCCTGCAAGGCTGTGGATGGTCCTGTCCAACCCTGCAGGTGCACCAAACTTGTGTTCTCCTCCTTAAAGAGTTTGTTTCATTTCACTCAGTGTTTCGTCTGAAACACTCAGCACAGAATTAAGACCAAGTCATAAGGTATAGTGCAAAAAAGTTAGCTAAATGCCTAAAGACTGTAAATAGTGCAAGGGAGGTGTTAGATAATTGTACCTGAGCTGGTTTATCCCTCTTGTGGCACTGTGCCATCCCTTTGTCACATCCCAGAAGGGAAATGTTCTCTCTTCATTCCTGTGCAACAACAGTTTCGTATCTGGGCTCTTGCAGTGAATGAACAGTGACAGTTTCAGCCAAAATGTGGCAGTGCTTAAAAGGCACATCTGACTCGTTCAATGAAGAGCTTCCACAGCAGGGGACAAGACTGACTAAATGGCTGAAGATTTTGGAATAGTGCATTTCCTAATTCAGCCATAATTTTGATAGTGACTTAAATGAACTCAGAGAGCAAGGCAGTACTGTGCAAGCATGCATTTGTGGCTGTCTCTGGCAGCAAAGAAGTCAGGCAGGGGAAGAAAGTCTTGAGTTCAGGATAAAAACTCACAATAATAGTAATAATAATGATAATAATAATAATAATAATAATGAAAAACCTGACAAACTGCCATCCCCTTGTTCTCTGTACTACTGAAAAACAGGACATGGATATGTTAAAGAGAGTCCAGAGGAAGCCAGGAAGATGGTTCAAGGACTGGAGAACCTCTCATAGGGAGAGAGACTGAGAGAGTTGGGGTTGTTCAACTGGGAGAAGAGAAGGCTCTGAGGAAACTGCCTCTTGTTCTTGTGGGAGACTTCAACCTTCCTGATATCTACTGGAAGTACAATACAGCAGAAAGGAAGCAGTCTAGGAGACTCCTGGAGTGTGTGGAAGACAACTTCCTTGCACAGCTGGTGAATGAACCAACAAAGGAAGGTGCCCTCCTGGACCTGCTGTTTGTGAACAGAGAAGGCCTTGTGGGGGATATGGCAGTAGGAGGACGCCTAGGACTAAGCAATAATGAGATGATAGGGTTTTCTGTTCTAGGCAAAGTGAAGAGGGTGGTTAGCAGGACAGTAGCATTAAATTTCCAGAGGGCAGACTTTCAACTCTTCAGAAGGCTGGTTGGCAAAGTCTCATGGGAAACAGTACTTAAGGGCAAGGGAGCCCATGAGGTCTGGGAGCTCTTCAAAAAGGAAATCCTAGCAGCTTAGGCAAAAGCCATCCCCATGTTCCAGAAAAAAAACAACTTGGTTGAGTAGAGAGATCTTGAGTGATATCAAGAGGAAGAGAGATGTTTATGAGCTCTGGAAACGGGGTTAGGCCTCTTGGGTGGACTACAGGAGGGAAGCGAGATTGTGTAGATTGAAAATCACAGGGGCTAAGCCTCAACTAGAAATCAGATTGGCAAAATCTGTGAAAGATAACAAAAAATCTTTCTATAAATAATAAAAGGAGGACTAGGGAGACCATACAGTCCCTATTGGATGCAGAAGGAACAACAGTGACAGGGGATGAGGAAAAGGCTGAGGTACTTAATGCCTTCTTTGCCTCAGTCTTTAATTGTAAAGAAAGTTCTTCCCTCTGTGTACAAACCCAGAAGCTAGAGGAGCAAAATGAGGTTCCCATGGTCCAAGAGGAGGTGGTCAGAGCCTTGCTTGCCCAACCAGACAACCACAAATCTATGGGGCCGCACGGGATTCACCCAAGGGTATTGAGGTAGCTGGCAGATGTGCTGGCCAAACCCCTTTCCATCATCTTCCAACAGTCCTGGAAGACTGGGGAGGTTCCACTGGACTGGAGGCTGATGTTGTGCCCATCTACAAGAAAGGTCACAGGGAGGATCCAGGGAACTACAGGCCAGTCAGTCTGACCTCAGTGCCAGGGAAAGTCATGGAACAGGTGATCTTGAGTGCTATCATGAGACACATGCAAGAGAACCAGGTGATCAGGCCCAGTCAACATGGGTTCACAAAAGGCAGGTCTTGCCGAACTAACCTGATCACCTTCTATGATGAAGTGACTTGGCTGCTGGTTGAGGGAAAGGCTGTGGATGTGGTCTTTCTGGACTTCAGTAAAGCCTCTGACACAGTTTCTCACAGCATTCTGCTACGGAAACTGTCAGCCTCTGGCCTGGACAGGTGCACACTCTCCTGGGTGGAAAACTGGTTGGATGGCCAGGCCCAGAGAGTGGTGGTAAATGGTGTTAAATCCAGCTGGAGGCCAGTTACAAGTGGGGTTCCCCCGGGCTCAGTGCTGGGTCCAGCCCTGTTCAGTATCTTTATCAATGACCTGGATGAAGGCATCGAGTGTACCCTTAGCAAGTTTGCAGATGACACTAAGCTGTGTGAAAGTGTGGATCTGCTGGAGGGTAGGGAGGCTCTGCAAAGGGATCTGAACATGATAGACTCCTGGGCTGAGTCCAGTGGCATGAGGTTTAAGAAGGCCAAATGCCGGGTCCTGCACTTAGGGCACAACAACCCCATGTCCAGCTACAGACTAGAAGACTGTATGGAAAACTGCCAGGAGGAGAAGGACCTGGGGGCGTTGGTTGACAGCCAACTGAACATGAGCCAGCAGTGTGCCCAGGTGGCCAAGAAGGCCAATGGCATCTTGGCTTGTATCAGAAAAAGTGTGACCAGCGGGTCCAGGGAGGTTATTCTCCCTCTGTGCATAGCACTGGTGAAACCGCTCCTTGAATCCTGTGTTCAGTTCTGGGCCCCTCACCACAAGAAGGATGTTGAGGCTCTGGAGCAAGTCCAGAGAAGAGCAACAAAGCTGGTGAAGGGGCTGGAGAATAGGCCTTATGAGGAGCAGCTGAGAGAGCTGGGGTTGTTTAGCCTGGAGAAGAGGAGGCTGAGAGGAGACCTCATTGCTCTCTACAGAAGGAGGTTGTGGAGAGGAGGGAGCTGGCCTCTTCTCCCAAGTGACAGGGGACAAGACAAGAGGAAATGGCTTCAAGGTCCCGTAGGGGAGATTTAGGCTAGACGTTAGGAAAAGATTTTTCACAGAAGGGGTCATTGGGCATTGGAACAGGCTGCCCAGGGAGGTGGTTGATTCACCTTCCCTGGAGGTGTTTAAGGCACAGGTGGATGAGGTTCTGAGGGCCATGGTTTAGTGTTTGATAGGAATGGTTGGACTCAATGATCCGATGGGTCTCTTCCAACTTGGTTATTCTGTGATTGTATGAAACCTTATAGCAGCCTTCTAGTACTGGGAGGGGCTACAGGAAAGATGAGTAGTGGCTCCTGATCAGGGAATGTGGGGATAGGACAGGGGGGAACTCTTTTAAGTTGAAAGAAGGGAGGTTTAGATGAAATTTTTAGGAAGAAATGTTTTCCCATGAGGGTGGTGAGGCACTGGCCCTGGTTGCCCAGGGAAGTCATGGCTGCCCCAGCCCTGTAGGTGTTCAGGGCCAGGTTGGATGAGGCTTTGAGCAGACTGGTCCAGTGGGAAGTGTCCCTGCCCATGATAGGGGCTTGGATCTGGATGGGCTTTAAGGTCCTTTCCAACCCAAACTGGTCTAGGATTCTGTGTGTGTCAATCCCTGCCAAGCCCAGCTGGAAGAAAACACTGGAATAGTAAACAAAATCCCTCAAACCAAGCAACTGCCTCACTGCTTGCCAAGGTTCTTGTCTGCTGTACGTTCACTCATACCTAAATAAGGCACTGCACTGCAGAGGAGCCCAAGGCAGGCTGTGCCATCTTGACTACACTTCATTTCTTTTTGCGTTGACACCAGTTACAGAGGAGCCAAACACCCTGTGATGCGCTAACAGGGAGATCCCTCCAGAGATTCACTGCCTGACGCTGAGTGAATGTGACATTGTGTGGGCACCAACTGGCCCTGCCACCATGGGTGTTTGCGTGTGGGTTGTGGGACATATCAGCCATGGTCTGCTTGGGCCCTGGAAGAGCTCCAGCAAAGATAGGAGGATCCTCTCTTTATTTTTGTCTTCCTGTGCCAGGGGAAGGGATCCTGATTTCTTCAGAGGCTACAGAGCTCCTGGATTTCATCGATGAGCAGGGACAAGTGCATGTCATTCAGAAATACCTGGAGAAGCCTCTGCTTTTAGAGCCAGGGCATCGCAAGTTTGACATCAGGTAACCTTTTCTGCTTCTTTAATAATACTGGTTTCCATTTTTGTACTGTTTCTTTTTAAGCCACTGAGACTCGGATTTGTGCTCTCACCCTCCAGGAGCTGGGTTCTTGTGGATCATCAATATAATATCTACCTCTACAGAGAGGGTGTCCTGCGGACCTCTTCCGAACCATATAATAGTGCTAATTTCCAGGACAAAACCTGCCACTTGACCAATCACTGCATTCAGAAGGAATACTCCCAAAACTACGGGCGTTATGAGGAAGGGAATGAAATGTTCTTCGAGGAGTTCAACCAGTATCTCATGGATGCCCTGAACACAACGCTTGAGGATAGCATCTTACTGCAAATTAAACACATAATAAGGTAGCCAGCTGCTTGTAGCATATGGGAATAAACCCTTCAGTGACAGGGAGTGCGTATGGACACAGCTGGGGAAGCAGACAGACTCATAAGGGAAGGATTTAAATTATATGAATCAGGGGTTATGACACAGAGATAGATTTAAGATAAAGCCATAAACACCCTAACATTGTTTCTCAGTGAAAAGTCACTTCAGAGATTCTGTTCTCTCAAGGGTATGTGTCGGTGTGTCTGCATTTTGCCAGCTGTGGTTGAAGATGGTTGGAGTGAGATCACTTGTTATGGGGAAAGGGTAGATCAAAAGATGGGCTAGGAGAAAGACAGAAGATATAAGAGGGCAAATGAATAATAGAATCATTCTAAGATCATCAAGTGCCACTGTCAGCCCAACACCACCGTGTCTACTAAACCATGTTCCAAAATGCCATGTCCATGGTTTGGGGTTTTTTTTAACACCTCCATGGAAGGAGAATCCACCACTTCCCTGGGCAGCCTATTCCAATGCTTCACCACTTTGAGTAAAAACATTTTTCCTAATATCCAATCTAAAACTTCCCCCGCACAATTTGAGGCCGTTTTGATCCTGTCACTTGTTACTTGAGAGAATAGACCAGGACCCATCTCACTACAACCTCCTTTCAGGCAGTTGTAGAGAGCTTATCATGAGGTCTCCCCTCAGTCTCCTCCAGACTAAGCAACTCCAGTTCCTTCAGCTGTTCCTCATAAAAGTTATTCTCCAGTCCTTTGCCCAGTTCTGTTTCCCTCCTCTGGACATGAGAAGTAATTCAAATCACTCCTGAGTCTGCGGGATCTCAGTTGTTCCCACTCCATCAGCAAGCACATCTCGTTGGTATAGGTTGTCTTAATAAACCCAGAGCCAGCTCCCTCCTGGCCACAGGATGTGCCTGGAGAGATGTCTCGGAGATCGTGCTGCTACAGAGAATCCAGGTCTTGACAAAGCTGTCTCTTCATGGTTGGAATTACTTTGCAAGTACTCCATTGCTGTTACACCAAAAAGACATACTACGATCTTTGAGGGACTCGGAGCCAAATGTGCTCTCAGTGGCAGTTCCCTGAGGACCTGTTGCAGTCCTTTGTGGCTCTGCCTTCTGCTCCAGGTCCCAACTGCACATCATGTTTTTCAGCTTGCCTAATCCAGCACTGAAGGTGCATGCTGCCCTCTGTCTCTTGGGGAGTAAATTCAGGGGTGTCCCCACATGTGTTGATGGTTGCATGATCTCACTTGCAGAGACTTGGTTACCATGGTGTGTATTGGATATAGCTTGTAATTTTGGGCTGGTAAAGTGATGTGGATATCAGGCCTCCAGGTCTGAAAGGGCTGCAGGGGGCACTGCCTGTGTGTTTGCATGTGATCAGCAGAAAGCATTGCTCCATCTATTTGATGCTTTAAGCAGTCCCAAGGCTACAGGGGACCCCTGCACTTACCTGCACTGCGCACATGCCCTCAGAAGCTGCAATGTGACATGTGTTTGCAGGGCCTTCATCTTGGGTTTCTGTTTTTCCCTTTACAGAAGCTGCCTTATGTGTATAGAGCCTGCAATCAGCACGAAGCATCTTCACTACCAGAGCTTCCAGCTCTTTGGCTTTGACTTCATGGTGGATGAGGAGCTGAAGGTCTGGCTCATAGAAGTCAATGGGGCCCCAGCATGTGCCCAGTGAGTAATCAGTTTCTGTAATGCCCTTGTGATGCCACCATTCACATGCCACACCCAAAATATGGTTGTGTCCCAACTCCAAGTGACAAAGGTGAAAAAAAGCAAATGGTGGGCAAGTTTTCCAGGTTAACATATACCAGAAACTGTTTTAAGTGCTGGTTGATTTAAGTTCCTGGGTTCTGTCTCTGTGTTTGGTATACCCTGGCTTCTTTCCCATGTGAGATGGGACACTTAACATCAAGCTTTTGGACAAATGGGTTTTGAATCTAACTTGGGTCATTTTTATTGACACTCTTGGGTTGAAGGTATGTTGTAGAATTAAACGTGAATGCTGCAGATGCTGGATCAAAGCCTCCACCAGTGTTGCAGTTTAGCCCCAGCCTGGCTTGGATGGCAGCTAAACACAAACCATTGTGCCCCAGTTCCACCACCACCATCCCAGGTAAAGGGAAATGGGAAATGAGAGGAAAAAGACTTGTGGTTTGGAAACTAAAACTAAAACAGCTTTAATCAAATAATAATAAGGACAATATTGTTAATAAGAAAATAATAAAATATGTGCAGTATACAAAATTGCCCTACCTGATGACTACATCACCACAGATACTGCAGAGCGGGCACAGGGAAAGGTCTTGGGCTGGACTCAGGCACTGATTTCAGGAACACATGGATCTGGGATCGGGGATGGGAAGAAGTTGTAAAATCTGTGTTGGACACTGACCATCAAAGAATTGAGCTCGACCCTTGTGATTGCTCAGTTTTATCCCAAGCATAACATCTAAGGGATGGAATACTCTGTTGGTCAACTTGGAGTCACCTGTCCTGCCCACTCCTCCCTGCAGGTGCAACCTGTTTCTACCTCTTTCACTTATGGCTTTCCACCAACCTGAGGATGGCCTTGGTTTCTGTAGGAATAAGTATAAGCAATGGCCTTTCTGCACCTTGTGTTATCACTTCTAGAGAGAAACGTGGTCTGAAGAACATGTTGTTAACTTTCAGAATATGAAGCTACCAGAACAACTAATCACAGGGAGGCTGGAAGAGCCAGTCATGGCATAGGCAGAATAGGAGATGCTGTATTACGTGATTGAGACAACTGCAGGAGACTAGAAGTCTTTGCTAAAAGGGCATCTGTATCAGATACAAGCCCAGCAAAACGGAACAGGTTGTACGTCACTACATTAGAGTTTGATTAGATTAGATTAGATGTAGATTAAATCAGATTAGATCGTCACTAACAGGAAACAAAAAATACAGGTCAAACCTACCAGACAGCCTGCTCAGATGCCTTTTCAGGGCTAGGGGAGCTTTCTGTGTCCAGGCTGCTCCTGTTCACCATGCACACTATGGTGTAGTACTGCCTTGCACCTCGCTGTACTGCGGTATGGGTAGAATCTGGCTGTTACTGGGTGGATTTGGGTTCCAGTAGTGCCCCATTTAGTTTGTGCCTCTGTGGGTGTTTGGAAGCCATTGAAAGCAGATGAGGTAGGTTAGGTTTGGGCTATTTGTGGCTTTTCTTCTTCAGGAATCACAGTTCCCATTTAAGAGACAAAAATTGGCTGCCGAAAGCAGTAACATTCCCAGGAGCTGAAAAAGCAACTTACTGTCATGTAACCCCAAAGACAGAGGATGAAAAACATTGCTAATCCTAGTAAAGACAACTTTAGTACTAAAAATGTCCCAGATGCCAGCACATTCAGGGAGGTTACACATGTACTTACTTCAACAGAAAGCAACATTATTGTTAACTCATTTCTCAAACACATTGGCTCTTCTCTCTAATCCTACTTTTCATGAGCTGTGCCATGGTGGAACATATCTCACATTTCTGGTCCTGGGAAGTCTCTGTGCCTGGTCACATGCTGATATGCACAGCTGCTGCTCAGTTTAGCATTTCATCAAACCATGAATGCATTAGAGCAGTCCGTCTGGGACACATCCCCATAGGAATGCAGTCTGGTGCAATAACCACAATTCCCTGAGTTGGAAGACTGGTACTGGGGGTGCACAGCTGTTGTCTACCCCTGTACATCTTGCAGTGACTCACGTCTGAGGCCTAAGGATGGGGAGACTCTGCTCAGGAGCCTGTTCTGACAGTAGATTTAGATAATGGGGTTTGTAGTGCCATGCAGGAGAGAACAATATTTGGAATGGCAGCAGTGTTGAAAAACAAGGTGGTTACTGAGATGGGTGGGAAGGAGGTGGAGGAGGTCATTGAATTGTAAAGGTTGGAAAAGACCTCTAAGATCATGCAGTCCAACCATCAGCCCAACACCACAATGCCTACTAACCCATGTCCTGAAGTGGCACATCTACATGTTTGAAAGCCTCCTAGGATGGAAAACCTCCACCACTTCCCTGGGCAGCCTGTTCCGATGTGTCACCACTTTCAATAAAGACATTTGTCTTAATACCCAATCTAAACTTCCCCCAGTGCAACTCCACCCTCCTCCTGTTTGTCATCTTTTAGATCCTCCTGGGAAAAAGCATTTCTGTGTAAAAATTGGTCAAGGGCCTGCTGGTTTGTCCTGCCTGGACATCTGATTCTCTCTCTCATCTCTTAGGAAGCTGTATGCAGAGCTCTGCCAAGGAATTGTGGATGTAGCCATCTCTAGCGTTTTCCCCCTTAGCGACACTGGGCAGAAGACGAGCCAGCCATCGTCAATCTTTATCAAGCTGTGATGACAACAGGAATGCCTCTGGTGTGCCCAGGGAAAGACTGTACCCATCAGGTGACTTATCTCTGCATCAAGCCAAAAAAGTGAGAAAGACAGGCTTCTTATTTTCTGGGAAATCGTGGGGGAAAACAACAAAAAAAGCACCCACACAGAGCTGTGATGAGCAAGAGCTGCTCAGATAACTGCCTGCATTCATCAATACCCACTTCAGAAACAGCTCATGTGACTCTGATCAAATCTCTCTGGGAGAACAACAAAATCACCTTACAAAGAAAGCCCATCAGGGATACTGTACTACTGTATTAGCTCCTCCTTTTCTATAGATATAACATTGGGGTTTTTAAGGGAATTGAGCGAAGAAAACTATGATCTTCTGGGTTGTCATGGTTGTCATGGCTGGGAAGGTCTTCTCCTGCTGTGTTTCTTCTTTCCTTACCTACTGCATCATTAGTGCCTTAGCTCAACTCCAAATAGGTGACTCCTTCCTTTTGTTCCTGCTCTGTTACATAGAAAGGAGCAAGCTTCCTTGCGTTACAGGATGCATAAGACCAGGAACACCAAGAATTCTGTTTCCTTTGGTCATTTTTCAACCTGGTTGGCTGAACACCCAGGCAACAGCTGGCAAAAGGGTGCTGAACTGCAGGAGTGAATTAACCCAAGCAAGGAAGGCAATTTTGTTTATTTATAGCTATCCCTTTTCCTAATGAGATTTGAATCGGTGTCCATCCCAGTCTGATGGCAACTGGATTCTGTTTAAAAGAGGTAGAGAGACACCCCTCGCACCTCCAGGCTCACTGCCAGGCTGTGGTATTTCTAGCACCACTTTCGTGTTAAGAGTGTTTCAAATAGCAGAAACCCAATCTCCTCAGTTTCTTCTGAGACGCTGCAGTGATTTTATGCTCTTCTCTCAGTTTCCACCTACCTGCATTTGAGGCTTGAATCTGAAACCTTTCAACCTAAATGATTTCTGTCTTGTGTGATATTCTCCATCTGACAAATAATTGCCATTTATTGTCAAATAATTTGACAAATAATTTGACAGCAAATTGCTGTTTTCTGCCCTGAACACAGTCCTCAGCTTGGTCCCAGCTAGAAAGAAGGTGAGCGAGGTTTTGTAGACCAGGAGGGAGATTCCTTTTTTATAGGTTTGCCACGCAGCTGGGAAGGTAGGCGTTTTGGGGGAGAAGGGAGGTTAAATTCCTTGAGGTCCCTGAATTTCAGAGCTAATATCTGCTTTGAGTACAACCCAGATCCCTAGAATATTGCCTACCTGGTGAGCTATATCTGAATTTTCAGTGCAAGCCCAGCACACCCCTCCTAAGGTAGAGCTCTTTGCAGAGCATAGTGGCACTTGTAACCTCAGCAAACTTTTTAAGGAGTGGTCAGGGATGCATTCTGCTGTCGTTTGCAGGGAGAGATAGTTGGCGCTGAAATAAACTCTTCCATATTACCCAAAACAAGCAAACAAGAAGAGATTGTGGAGTTTACAAGCTTCTGGCTGCCTGCGTGTAATGGGAAGTGAATCAAGCAATGGAATTGCAGTTTCCCTCTGAAGATTCTAGTGCTTTGGTATATTCATATCTGCTTGTGATGGAGATTTCAGCAGTCTTTGTGCCAGCAGTGGATCCTGGCACCTTTCTGTAGGCTGGACTGAAGTGCCCAGGCCTCCTTGGAGCGATGCATCTTGATTGTGCTGTCATGGGATGGACATCCATTGCGACATGCTATGAATCCACAAGTGGCACCACTTCACAAGGCCACTCTAATCCAGGAGGGAACAGAGTGCTTAGCAAAACCACAGGGAAGCATCACAGAGAGGGCACATCCCAAAGAGCCACACAAGCACCTCTGAAGTTGTCGATGCCCTGAAGCGCAGGGTGGATCTGCACCTGCAGGGGTGTGGGGTACGCAGAGTGCAGTGATGCACACTGAGAAGTGACAGGGAGCAGGAGCTGCATGAAAACGGGGCTGCAGCTTTGTTCCCTGGATGCTGGCAGGTGGCTCCACTTCCATTGAGACCCTGGGTGCCAGGTCTCTGGATTTGGGCCTTGTGGATATTTGGAAGCGGGACCATGAATGCATCAGTTTATGAGATGGGAAGTGCTGAGCAGTAAGCTGGGAGAGGGGGTGTGGGGCTAAGGACTGGTGGTTGTTTTTAACCTTATGATAGTGTATAGGTGCAGAATTTCACTGCAGGCCAGGTAAAGTGTAGTGGTAACGCTCCAAGGTAAAATGTAGGCTGTGACTGTTGTTATTTGACTTGCAAAGTTCAACACATCTCCATTGGCATTTCCACATTAGCTCATGTGAGCTTAAAAATTAGGCCTTTTCCCCAGCAAAGGGGACACCGAATAGCAGTCACCCTGCCCTGGCCCTGGATGTGGCTGTGATGGCAGAGGAGATGTTGGGCTCTCACAAGCTCTTTGGGAGAGAGCAGAGCATGAAGTGAGAAGAGAAAACTTTCTGCATTCTATGAAAATGAAAAATGCTGGGTTTTTTGGAGTGCCCAGACCCATTCTTTTCACCTCCAAAGAGAAATGAAAAACCTTATCACTCCCTTAGTGCAGAGTAATGTGAGGTGCCTGCTGACATAGATAAGAGCAAGAAAGCTGCAGGAGTGCAGGTAAAACTGGAGCAGGTGGTACCACTGGGAGGAGCAGCGGCTCAGGAGCCTTTGCCTAACTCCAAAGCCTTTTCTTGCCATGTTTTCACCCTGGATTGCATTGTGGCATGTTACCAGCTGGCTGGTTTTGCTGCTCAGCTGAAGGTGGGGCTTCAACTTGATGGTAGAGCCATGACCACAAGAGACACAGCTGTTCGTACCCTGCCTTTTCTGCTGGGCTTGGAGGAGTTTGTGATTCAGGGATGCTTTTGTCATGAGTGCATCTTGCCAGTGATAATCACAAGCCCTTGTGAGACTTTTTTTTTTTTTAGGAATCCACAACAGTAAGTGTTTTCTAGCTTAGTTCAGCTACAATGTCAATAGAAAAGGTCTTACTCTTTCCTGAGCTTTCATAAAGGATAGTACTGCATTTCCAGAAGACATCTACCACATTGCAGAAGGTCTCTAGTCCTAGGTCTCATGTCAGCCATGAAGGATTTCAGGCCCAGGTGCTCCGACTGTGTTTTTGAGCAGGGTCTGATTCCTGCTGGGCTCGTGAGTTTCAGGTAACTCCCATGTGACTTGTCTTATACCTGGTTAGTCACGATTACCATGCAACAGCTTTTGTGCTCCTGCCAGAATCTGGTGGCTGGCCACAGCCTATGGGAAATGACAGAGAAGTCCCAGAAAGGCTCAAAAGCCACTTTGGCCAGGTGGCCCAGCTTCCCATCCCTTCTGTGACCAGCACCTGCTTCCATGTCCCTGCTCCCAGCATTTCTCCCTCAGGAGAGCAATGCTGTGTTGTATGTAGGTTCATAATCATGCCTCATTGCCAGTGTCTGCCACAGCAACCCTCCAAAAAAAGGATGTTGGGGTATGTACAGCCTCCCACGCCCCGGTTTGTGTCCCTGGCTGCTCTCACGTCAGCATGTGCGTGTGGGGCAGGTGGGCGTCTGAGCTTGTGGATCTCCAGCGACTCTATCCACATCTCTTCTAAACCATCATTAAAACATGCAAAACCCGCAGCCTGTAGTGTTTCCTTGGGGAAGCAGGCCCCCAATATGTCTTGATTCCTGTGGTGTTGCCCCTGTTGCCATGCAGGGCCCCAGGAGCTGACCCAGCCCCACAGCAGAGGTTTCCTCACCTCTGGGTGACAAATGTAAGGCAGCAACATGGCATGAGGTGCACTGGCCTTACCCCCCAGGGCTGTCCCAGTACCAGCAGGGTATTGGGGAGGCAGTGTATTTTTGGGGATCCATGGGTGTGGAGGTGGCAGGGAGTGATGTGGGGTGGGGATTGTCAGAGCTTCCCCACAGCTGCAGAGCAAGGGGTACACGTGGCTGGGGGGCACGAGATGGGAGAGCGAAAATGAAGGGGCCACAGGAATGGGGGGCTCAGGGGTGGGGGAAAAGCTATGGTGACCATGGGGCATGGGATGGGGTTTTGGGATGTGGGGTAGGACTTAGTGTGGCTGAGGGAAAGGGGGTCAGGGATGGGGGGGCACAGCTGCAGGTGAGGTTGGGGACAGGGTTGAGGAGCCTGTGGGGCTCAGGGGCAGGGAGGCACAGCTCAGGGATGCCTTCAGGGCATGACTCGGGGTAGCAGTGGGGCCTGGGGGCAGGGATGTGGCTGGTGGGACCATAAAGGTTAGGCATGGGTGGGTGTGGGGCGAGAGATGGGACTCAATGATGAGAGGACATGGGTCTGGGGTGGCTGTGGGACATGAGATGGGGCTCAGGTATGGGGGGACACGAGGCTGGGGTGGGCATGGGGCATGAGATGGGGCTCAGGGATAAGGGACACAGGGCTGGAGTGGCCATGGAGCACAAGGTTCGGGATAGGGTTCGGAGGACATGGCTATGGTCGCCATGGGGCATGAGATGGGGGTTCAGGTCAGGGGGGAACACAGCTGGAGGGTGCTGTAGGGTCCTGGATGGAGGCTGGGGACAGGGGAAAACAGCTGGGGGGCCATGGCTGCTAGGGCAGCCCTCCAAACCACCTGCTGCTGAGAGGATGGTGGAGCACACACACTCACACTCCAGCTGGTGCCCCTGGCTGCTCTCATGCCAGCGCATGCATGTGGGGCTGGAGAGCACCTGAGCTTGAGCTTAACAATATTTTAGAAGCATTTGGACAAAGCCCTCAGGCACACAGAGTGAATGTTGGAGTTGTCCTGTGGAGGGGCAGAAGCTGCACTCCATGATCTTTGTGGGTCCCTTCCAACTCAGGATGTTCAGCGTAAGAAGGATATGGAACTGTTGGTGTGAGAAACACTCATTCACTGGTAAAATATTAAAAAGGACAAAGTCTTTGAAGCAAAGATAATAATTTTTATTATACAATTCAGCGCTGAATCAGATGCCCTTCTAAAAAGGCATAAAATCCTACAGAAAACAGCAAGTGTATATGCTAGTTTTAAACAATGAATATGAATATAAATCTTTTCAAGGTTGCTCATTGTATTTTTTTGACGTATTCAACCATGTTCGGAGACTCCCATCAGGTTATCATTCCCAACTATATCTTGTTAGAGAGCTAAGCATCATGTCTGTATATCGTCTACATATTATTTCTTGATACATGACATATTTATATGGCAAGATAATTAAACATGCATACCAGCTGCAGCAAAACTTTTCAACTAATTCCCACAGTTGGAATGGGTCCAGAGGAGACGGATGAAAGAAGTGTGGCCAGCAGGGTGAGGGAGGTGATTCTGCCCCTCTGTTCCTCTCTTATGAGACCTCATCTGGGGTACTGTGTCCAGTTCTGGAATCTTCAACATAAGAAGGATATGAAGCTGTTGGAACGCGTCCAGAGGAGGGTTACAAGGATGATCAGGGGGCTGGAGCATCTCCCATAGGAGGACAGGCTGAGAGAACTGGGGTTGTTCAGCCTGGAGATGTCTCTGGGGAGAACTTAAGAGCAGCCTTCCAGTCCTGAAAGCGCTACATGAAAGCTGGGGAGGGACTTCTTACACAGGAATGTAGCGATAGGACTAGGGGCAATGGGTATAAACTGGAGAAGGACACATTTATACTGGACAGAAGAAGGAATTTCTTCACTCTGAGGGCAGTGAGGCACTGGCACAGGCTACCCCGGGAAAGTGTGGCTGCCCCATCCCTGGAATCAGCCTTTGTGAATGAAGGTCGGTGTTAAAACTGTTGGATGATTAAATGGAGCTTAAATTGATTAATAAATTCCTAGTACCTGAGGGGGGTCTACAGGAAAGCTGAGGAGGAATTGTTTGCAAAGGCTTGTAGTGATAGGACTAGGGGCAGTGGGTATAAACTGGAGGGGGCAAGTTTAGACTAGACATTAGGGAGAATTTCTTCACTATGAAAGTGGTGAGGCACTGGAACAGGTTGTCCAGGGAAATTGTGGCTGCCCCATTCTTGGCGGTGTTCAGGGCCAGGTTGGAGGGGGCCTTGGGCAGCCCAATGTAGTGGGAAGTGCCGCTGCCCATGGCAGGGGGGGTTGGAACTGGGTAATCTTTAAGGTCCCTTCCAATCCAAACTATCCCGTGCTTCCTGTGAAGGCCGAGCCGGACGTGGCTCTGAAGACCCTGACCCACGTGGCGGGCGGGCGGGACCCGCCTGGGCTTGGCCGCGCGCCACCCCCGGCCACGTGATCCCGGCGACCAGGTGATTTTCCCCGCCACCACGTGACCACCACGTGACCTCCCGCGCCGGGCCGTGCGCGCTGCGGAGATGGCGGGTGCGGGTGAGGCCTCGCACCGGCTGCGGCCGGCCCCGCCGCGCCTCAGCGCCGCCCGCCGCCGCCTGACCGCCGCGCACATCGACTCCTTCAACTACGCCGTCAGCGAGGGCATCTACCGCGCCGTGCAGGTCTCCGCGGTGGGGGAAGAGATGGGAGGCGGCCTCGGCGCGGGGCCGGTGCCTCTGACCCTCCCTGCCGACCGGTGTGTCCTCTCCGCAGGATCTGTCGCCGCTGGAGCTGTCGCTGAAGGAGAACCGCGTGTCGCTGACGGTGACCGGCGTCTGCATCGCTCCCCCCGCCGTGCCGGCCGGCGCCGTCTGCCGCGAGAGAAGGGTCTTCCCGGCCGAGTGCCGCGGGGCGCGGGGCTCCTACCGCGGCAGGATCGGCGTGAGCGGCTGCGGGGACCGGGGGGGAGGGATGGAGAGGGGATCCTGAGCAGGGAGTGTGGGGGAAAAGCAGGGGGAATGGTTCTAGAGGGGATCCTGAGCAGGGAGCGTTGGGGAAAGCAGGGGGAATGGTTCTAGAGGGGATTCTGAGCAGGGAGTGTGTGGGTAAAGCGGGGAATGGTTCTAGAGGGGATTCTGAGCAGGGAGTGTGGGGGGAAAGCAGGGAGGATGGTTCTAGAGGGGATTCTGAGCAGGGAGTGTGGGGGGAAAGCAGGGGGAATGGTTCTAGAGGGGATTCTGAGCAGGGAGTGCTAGGAGAGGGTGAGGGAGGACGGTTATGGAGAGGGGATTCTGATGGAGGAGTTGGGGGAAAGCAGGGAAAATGGTTATAGAAGGGATTCTGAGCAGGGAGTGTGGAGGAAAGCAGGAGGAATGGTTCTGTAGGGGATTCTGATGGGGGAGTGTGGGGGAAAAGCAGGGGGAATGGTTCTAGAGGGGATTCTGAGCAGGGAGTGTGTGGGTAAAGCGGGGAATGGTTCTAGAGGGGATTCTGAGCAGGGAGTGTGGGGGGAAAGCAGGGAGGATGGTTCTAGAGGGGATTCTGAGCAGGGAGTGTGGGGGGAAAGCAGGGAGGATGGTTCTAGAGGGGATTCTGAGCAGGGAGTGTGTGGGTAAAGTGGGGAATGGTTCTAGACGGGATTCTGAGCAGGGAGTGTGGGGGAAAAGCACGGAGGATGGTTCTAGAGGGGATTCTGAGCAGGGAGTGTGGGGGGAAAGCAGGGGGAATGGTTCTAGAGGGGATTCTGAGCAGGGAGTGTGGGGGGAAAGCAGGGGGAATGGTTCTAGAGGGGATCCTGAGCAGGGAGCGTGAGGGGAAAGCAGGGGGAATGGTTCTAGAGGGGATCCTGAGCAGGGAGCGTGAGGGGAAAGCAGGGGGAATGGTTCTAGAGGGGATTCTGAGCAGGGAGTGTGGGGGGAAAGCAGGGGGAATGGTTCTAGAGGGGATTCTGAGCAGGGAGCGTTGGGGGAAAGCAGGGGGAATGGTTCTAGAGGGGATTCTGAGCAGGGAGTGCTAGGAGAGGGTGAGGGAGGACGGTTATGGAGAGGGGATTCTGATGGAGGAGTTGGGGGAAAGCAGGGAAAATGGTTATAGAAGGGATCCTGAGCAGGGAGTGCGGGGGAAAGCAGGGGGAATGGTTCTAGAGGGGATTCTGAGCAGGGAGCGTTGGGGGAAAGCAGGGGGAATGGTTCTAGAGGGGATCCTGAGCAGGGAGTGCTAGGATAGGGTGAGGGAGGGCGATTATGGAGAGGGGATTCTGATGGAGGAGTGGGGGGAAAGCAGGGAAAATGGTTATAGAAGGGATCCTGAGCAGGGAGTGTGGGGGGAAAGCAGGGGGAATGGTTCTAGAGGGGATTGTGAGCAGGGAGTGCTAGGAGAGGGTGAGGGAGGGCGGTTATGGAGAGGGGATTCTGATGGAGGAGTTGGGGGAAAGCAGGGAAAATGGTTATAGAAGGGATCCTGAGCAGGGAGCGTTGGGGGAAAGCAGGGGGAATGGTTCTAGAGGGGATTCTGATGGGGGAGTGTGGGGGAAAAGCAGGGGGAATGGTTCTATAGGGGATTCTGATGGGGGAGTGTGGGGGAAAAGCAGGGGGAATGGTTCTATAGGGGATTCTGATGGGGGAGTGTGGGGGAAAAGCAGGGGGAATGGTTCTAGAGGGGATTCTGAGCAGGGAGTGTGTGGGTAAAGCGGGGAATGGTTCTGGAGGGGATTCTGAGCAGGGAGTGTGGGGGGAAAGCAGGGAGGATGGTTCTAGAGGGGATTCTGAGCAGGGAGTGTGGGGGGAAAGCAGGGGGAATGGTTCTAGAGGGGATTCTGAGCAGGGAGTGTGGGGGGAAAGCAGGGGGAATGGTTCTAGAGGGGATTCTGAGCAGGGAGTGCTAGGATAGGGTGAGGGAAGACGGTTATGGAGAGGATTCTGAGCAGGGAGTGCGGGGATCGGACAGGAGGAATTCTGAGCAGGGAGTCGGGCGGAAAAGCAGGGGGAATGGTTCTAGAGGGGATTCTGAGCAGGGAGTGCTAGGAGAGGGTGAGGGAGGACAGTTATGGAGAGGGGATTCTGAGCAGGGAGTGCAGGGATAGGATGAAGAGGAATGGTTTTAGAGGGGCTTCTCATCAGGGAGTGCAGGGATAGGATGAAGAGGAATGGTTTTAGAGGGGCTTCTCATCAGGGAGTGAAAGGATAGGTTGAGGGAATGGTTTTATAGGGGATTCTGCTCAAGCCATGCAGCAATGGAGAAGAATGTTTATGTAGAGGCTTCTGATCAGGAATCAGAATGAGGGGGAATGATTCTAGAGGGGATTCTGGTCAGGGAGTGCGGGGATAGGATGAGGCTAATGGTTCTAGAGGGGATTCTGGTCAGGGAGTGCAGGAATAGAGAGAAACGGTAATAGAGAGGTTTCTCATCAAGGAGTTATGGGATGGGAATAGTTATAGAGGTGCTTCTGATCAGGGAGTGCAGGAATTAGGAGGGGGGGAACGGTTTTAAACTTAAAGAAAGGAGTTTTGGATTAGAGGAAATTAGAGGTTAGAGGGGAGATGGAAGTGGGGAGATCAGATTCTAGAAGAAATTCTGCACTGGGAGGGTGGTGAGGCACTTGCATAGGTTGCCCAGAGAAGTCACGGAATCATAGAATAGTTTGGGTTGAAAAGGACCTTAAAGAACATCCAGTTCCATCCCCCTTTTGATGGGTAGGGACACCTCCCACCAGATAGTCCTGGCTGCCCCATCCCTGGAGGTGTTCAGGGCCAGACTGGATGTGGCTTTGAGCAACTCGATGCAGTGGGAGGTGTCTGATCCAGTAGGGGTTGGAATTGAATGATATTTAAAGTCCCGTCCAGCCCAAACCATTCTATGATTCTATGAATCCGTCCATCATATGAGGTTAGAAGATCCTAAAGCGATTCTGGGCTCAGGCCTAGCATTCCTCTGTCCTTGGCAGAGAGGAAAAGCCATTGAGTGCCCACTGCAGGGGATTGGAACTGAATGATCTTTAAGATCCCTTCCAACTCAACCCATTCTATGGTTACCACTTTACAAAGATAGAAGTCTGTTAAACAGATTGTGATTATATTAACCGTTCAGTGAAGATTAGAAGTCCAACTTCATTTCCTTGCTGTTTGCATTGTGTTGTTTCAGGCCGACATCAGCTGGTCACTGAATGGTGTGCCACAAGAGACTATTAAACAGCCCCTGGGGTACATTCCAATCATGGTGAAGTCCAAGTTGTGCAACCTCTATAACCTTTCGCCACAGGAGCTCATGCAGCACCATGAAGAGGAAGAGGTAACAGGGATTTTGTGGGTCAGGAAAATCTGTTTTACATGAGCAGTATCAGACCAGCTTCTTTTTACAGGACATGAGCATTTATACTTTGTCTCAAGCTTGGCTTGTTATTTTCTCTGAATGTACCCTATTTATGGTGATTCCATACAGCATCTTGAAAAATGCATGATCGCAGCTATCTTTGAATACAGGGGTCTTTTTGATGTTGATACCTGCAGTTCCAGTATTCGACTTCCCAAGTGCTAACTGGAAGATGAGGCCATGGAGGTGTGAGTGGCCTGTGTCTGTGGAGGCAAAGATTTGGAGAACAGGAATAGCAAGAGACTTTTTCTTTCTCAGGTGTCTTCTGTAGCTTTTCCTTGTCTCCCTAGTAGCATGTCAACTATGGAGAACTGAATATGGAATTATTTAGTGCTGTATTTTGTGCTTACAAAAGAGCGAGCAAACTATGGATGAAGATACAGGAAAGCTGGAGAGGGGCTCTTTGTCAGGCAGTGCAGGGACAGGACAAGGGGGAGCAGTTTTAAGCTGAAAGAGGGCAGATTTAGGTGAGATCTTAGGAAGAAATGTTTTCCTGTGAGGGTGGTGAGGCACTGGCACAGGTTGCCCAGAGAAGTTGTGGCTGTTCCATCCCTGGAGGTGTTCAAGGCCATGTTGGATGGGGCTGTGAGCAACTTCAGAATAATTATTAAAAAAAAGAGTTCATGTGAACTCTTTAAAACTTCTCAGTTGATCACACAGAGTTTTTTGTGGGTTTTTTTTTCTCCTTTCCTTTAAGTTGTAGAATGTACATCCCTTTCCTTACACTGTGCACTACATTTAACCTTGATAGTCATTGGCAGGGATTGCAGCCTTTCCACTAATGCTGCCGAAACATCTGCCTTGCTAGGTGTTCCATAGTTCAAACATTCAGGGTTTGCTTTTACCGTGCAATACAGGCATTTTTGTCTTTTACTTAAAATTCTAGGTTATGAATTTCTAAGCACATTAAAATTATTTTTCTTATTCTGCCAGGAAATGGGAGGCTACTTTATTATAAATGGCTTAGAAAAAGTTATTAGGATGCTGATTATGCCCCGGCGAAATTTCCCTCTTGCAATGACAAGACACAAGTGGAAAAACAGAGGCCCTGGTTTCACAGAGTACGGTAAGCTGAACAGTTTTCTGCAACATCCTGCTGGTAACCACTTGAGGACAAACAGCAGTGACCATCTATAGCTAGCTTTTGGTAGTTTATTCTGTTGTAGCTCTTGTGTAAACTTTATAGTTTTTACTACTTGTGAAAATGTAGGGTCAGCACTGGCATAACAGTGCAGGTGATTGCCCTGTGAGAGCTGTCTGAGCTGCTCATGCTGAGCGAGAAGATTGTATTCCAGGCCTTGCAGTACATGGAAGCTGGAAGGTGGAACAGACCTCCTACCTTTAGCAGAACTCAGTGTGAACTGCTGAATTTGTTTCATTTAATTTGTTTATGTGTGCTTCAAAATGAAAGATTTAATTTGCATGAGGCAGATCAGCTGGATTCTTGGCTGTCCTATACCTGTGTCACGTATACTCAGTAAAACAAGTTTGAAATTGAATTAAAGCATAAAAATGACAGTTTTAAAAGGAAGTGTCACCAGCTGCTGATTTGATTGGACCTTGCTGTTGAGTAAACACTGTAATTCCACCTGAATTAATTTTGAGGTAGTGCCAGTTTAAACTGGCTGTCCCCATCCCAAGGCATTTGTCTGCTAAGAGTGGAATTGAGCTGCTGTATTTACTTGAGATGGGAGACTAGTACTGAAACTAGCGATCTGCCTCATGCTCTCAGCCATGAAGTACCGAGGTTTCTCTCATTAATTGTCTGGCACCTACTCAGACCAAATGGTCCTCAGACCCGTCACAGAGATGCGGCTGATTGGTTTGTACAACTGACACTGGTCTTTGCCTGTGTTCATTTTCACAGGAGTAATGATGCACTGCGTTAAGGATGAGCACACTGCAATAAATATGAACCTGCACTACTTGGAGAATGGTTGTGTCATGATGAATTTCATTTTCCAGAAAGAGCTATTCTTCCTTCCCTTGGGGTTTGCTCTGAAGGTAAACAACTAACGCTTGTGCTTTCTGTGTTGAATAAATATAGAAGTTTTGGGAAGCCTTTTGATTTAAATGAGAAGAAGGTAATTCTGTACTGAGTATTTTCAATCTTCCTTCCTATGTTGGCTGCAGACTTGCAGTTCAAACCCAGCCTGTGCCTGTAACATAACTCTTGTCTGAAGCAGAGAAGTGTGCACGGGGTCTGGAGGGGAGGAGAGAGCTGCACAAGTGTTTCTTGGATTTTTGCTAACAATTGATGTGGATGAGTAACTCTTGGAGGAGTGTAAGAGTTTGCCACCTAATGTGAAAGATCTTAGGAATCTTTCTAAAACAGAATGACAGCTCAATGTTCAGGGAGTGAACAGCATTAATCGTTAAAGGCAGGTTGTCCCATCTAGAAGCAAACCAGTGAACTGGCTTTGTTTCTTTAAGGAGAAAAAGAAAATGCTGTTTCTAATGGGAAGCAGAAACAATGAAGATCTGAAACAGTCTATCTGAGCATATTTGATGGATGTAAACTGTTCTTTGGATAGCAGGCTAAAATTTTATCTGAGCCAAGACCTTTTAAATTCCCCTTTATGTGCGTGCTCTCTCTGTTAGCGGAGCTGTATGCAAGAGGCTTGTGACGCTTAAGTGATAGGAGCACAATGTAAATGAGCATCAGTGACATTTGCATCTTCTTTCAGCCTGCTGTGTTCATGTTGCTGTTGCACAATGCATTTCACTTTTTCTTCCACTTTTATTTCAGCAAAAAGTAGTTACCAAAAGTAGCTGATTGCCTGTTGCTTTAACATGCAGATGAATTATACTGACCTGGTAGCTGTGAGGCCTCAGGATAAGCAGGCTGCATTGTCTGATGTTCAGGTTCTTCCATAAGCAATCACTCTGTGTGGATTTGCACCCCTCCCCCGGCCCTGCATCAGTCAAGCTCAGTTCTGTACTGGTTACCTCTGGTCTGTCCAGTTTCCACTGCAGCAGACTGCTCCTGCTGCCGCCCTACCTCACTGCTGTTCTGGCTGTAATTCTGGTTTCTTCTTGCTGTGTAATCATCGCAGTGCTCTCCTCTGATGGACAAGAGGCAGCATGTGCTGGACAAGAAGCCACATGTCCTCTGGCTGCTTCCAAATTGTGTGTATCATGTCTACTAAGCAACAAAACTGAACTTACATTATCCCCTTTCATCAAGAAAACTGCCTTAGTGTCTTTTTGATGCAGCCTTCATTTTTTCCTGAAGCCTACTTAAATGTAATGAACAGTTTACTTAAGGATCAGGTACTTTTTTCAATAAATACAGAAGTCATTGGGGAACAACGTATTTTCTTATTAAGGAAACAACTAGGAAACCTTTGTAACACCAGGAGCTAACACCAGGATTTAAGTATGAGAAGTGCTGAAACTAACATGAATTTGTGCTAATAGCCTTTGTCAAAAGGCTAAATTGCTTTTTGCTTTGAATGAGAAACAGTAGCAGCTTGAGACAATGGTGAATTAAATCTGTGTTTCTGAGTGAGCTCATTCTGTAAAGATACTAGGAAATCTTACTTAAACATGAGAAGCTTGTTAATTTTAAAAGTGCAGGTTTACTTTTTTCCAAGGGTCTTGTTGAATTGGGAGTACTTGTGGTCATCATCAGGGTATGACTATCCCCTGCATTTCTCTCAAAGCACCTCAGCCCCACAGTATTTTTCAGTTTGCGTGGTGGAAGAATATTTCCAAGGAACTGAAAACCTAAATCAGTGGGACACCCTAGTTCTGCTGCTGTATTCTATGGATAGATGTTGCTATGACTTTGTTTTTCTGTTCTGATACACTTCTGTCTTTCAGGCATTGGTTGATTTCCCAGACTACCAGATCTTTCAAGAGCTGGTGAAAGGAAGAGAAAGTGACACTTTTTATGTGAACTGCGTTACTGAGATGCTGAGAGCAGTGGTGGATGCAGGTTGTTTTACACAGCAGAACGTCCTTGAATATCTAGGAAAGAGTTTCAGGATAAAACTTAACCTCCCTGAGTGGTACAGCAATGTACAGGCTGCAGATTTCATTTTGAGGTACGTACCTATGCATGTAGGAGTGTGTATTTTAGTGTAATTATATTGAAATTTTAGGCAGATTTAAGATTACTCCACATTTTATTATAGTTTTTACATTGATGAAACAATAGCCAGCAACCGATTTTTGATGGGACTCCAGGGTATGATGATAATCTGTATTTGTGGTGTTCAGAAAAATTCATTTTAATAGATTGTCACAACTATCCCTAAATGGTTTCAGGAGAGGGTATCAGCTGTCAGTTAGATGTGATTTTCTGATATGTTTGATGAAAAACAAATACTACAGACTTAGGAAGAGAAGGTTAAAACTAGGTCTGTGGCTGCTTGAAGCTTTATTCGTTGAACAGAAATATTGCAATTTGTGGCATTTATCTGTCTCGTACAGTTGTCAGCAGCTGTGATAGGTATTACATTTATCTTTTAAAATGGTAGAAATCAGGCACATTACAATCTTCCTTCATCTATGGAATTAGAAGGGAGTGGAAGAGTCGACTTTGAGGCTGTCATGACAGGGATTCAATTAAATTTCTTTTTCTAGTAAAGTAAGTGTTTGCTCTTTGAGAGGGTTTTTTTTTACCGCATGAAGAGGATTGTTGGGATTGTCCAAGTCCTTGAGCCCTTGTAAACGTAGGATGGTTGGGTTGCTGGAGACACAGAGGTGACTTATAGGTGCTTTAGAGGGCCTCTCAGAAGTCCATAGACCATTTGGAAGCACAGAAGAAGAGGAGTAGTGAAGATTTTAATTGGGATGTGCTGCAACTGTAACTTCTCTGGACAGAACCTGTCCTTGAAGTTTTGCCTTGCTTTGCAGTGAAGCTGTAAAGGCTTCAATAGAGGCAATGTAGAGGGGAAGTCAAAAGCTGAAAAGGTCCTTGAGTGCTGATGGAAGACACTTGTGGCACTTGTGCCTTGGAGAGCAAGTGGAGTCAGGTGTCTTAGCAAGCAGTCAATCTCTTTAGTGGGAATTGGTTGTGTTTTTCCCTGCTGAATGTGCTACAGTGTTGTTCAGTCCACAGTTTTTCACGCATGGGATTTCAGATTTAGCAGTGGAGATCTGGACTTTCTGTGGCAGGACCCTGTTAGTGTTAACAGAAATATTTCACGATTTGCTGCTGATTTCCAGCTCAGATTTGAGGTGGGGTGCATGTTAACATAAACTCTGTGCTTATAATGACATCTGACATGGGAGTTTGTAAAGTCTTTCACAAAGTTCACTTCATCTGATCAATCAGGTGTATCCTTAGTGAAACTGGCCCCTTAAAAAGACAAGTTAATAATTTTTCAGCTCCATCTTTGTTTCTTTATTATTGTTTCATATAACTCTAAGGGCAGCTGAAAAAGCTTGTGCATTGTTAGACTTGATAACAAAAAAAAATATTGATTTACTATTATTTAGGAGAAACTTGAACAGCCAACATGAAAAGATAGTGTTAGTTGTTCTCTCTCCTCCTTTCTCTTCCTCCAGCAAGTGTATCTGCATACACCTGACAAAGAGAACTGAAAAGTTCTACCTGCTTTGTATGATGACCCAGAAACTGTATGCGTTTGCCAAAGGGGAGTGCATGGAGGATAATCCTGACAGTCTGATGAATCAGGAAGTGCTTACTCCAGGACAGCTGTTCCTTATGTTCTTAAAGGTAAGGGCTTCAGGGGTTTAAGTCTGTGAATATGGGGACAGGAGAATTGCAAGAGCCAGGCTGAAGAGTGGGAAGCCTGGACAAGCTGTGAAGGCTGGAAGTGCTGGATGTAGCGTAACCAGGCAGTGTAGTTGAAGGTTTTGCTGTCTCAGCATAATGTATTAAATAAGTCTGTACAAAAGTTTCATATGCTTCCAGAGCAGATGAAAGTGCCCTATTCAGCATGAGAGTCTGAGGAAGTGTCGTTCTGTTTTATCAGTTGATGTGGGAGTGGTAAAAATTTGCCTTGTAGTGGTGCTCTTGCTGTTTCACATGGCAAAAAGCCAAGGAAATAACTGCCCTGACCCCATCAACCAAATAGCATTGATTCCTCTCCCATCCTTAAATTCCTTTACAGATCAGGAAGCTGATAGCATACTTCTGACCTAGGCATAATGTGCCAGGAGGAAGGTATTCCTGTTCAGAGGCTTTACTCCTCTATAAAAGACTACTAAAAGCTCTCTGCTATTTTAAGTGGTTGCAGTGACTTTAGTAATGTGGTGTTATTTAATCACTGTATCTAGCAGGCTAATCATGGAATTATTCACGTGGTCCAATGATGGGTACAGGTTCTGCTTTAGATTTTGTTTGGTTTTTATGAAGTTCTGTTACTGTTCTTTGCCAGACTCATTGCTGGGCTGGGTGGAAATGATTACTAAGCTGTTGGATGGGTATTTTCCTTGCAGGCCTGTGTTGGCGTGATACCATCAGCATTTTGATAAAATGAAGTCAGTGTGGGAAATGTGGCTGGAAAACTCTCAGTTCACTTAGTTGTCCATCCTGCTGACTTTTGAGGATTTCTGTAGCAAATGATGTGGAGTTCTAATTTGAGCCTTTTATTTTCCTGTTCAGAATTTAAATCTTTCCCATTTCAACTGTAGGAAAGGCTTGAAAGCTGGTTGCAATCTGTGAAGTTTGTTTTGGAGAAAAGAATGGAAAAGGCTGATATAAGCATAAACACAGACAACTTGGTGAAGGCATTCGGCTTAACAACAGACTTAACCAAGTCATTTGAATATCTTCTTGCAACTGGAAACCTGCGATCTAAAACTGGTAAATCTTCAGGCTTCAGAAGTCCCTTTTCCCCCTCAATAAGCACAATGAGAAACAATATGAAAATGAGCTATTAACTGAAAACAACTGCTTTTATGCAGACATTGTATGCTGAATCAGTACTGAATCAGTAAAAGTGGTTTAGAAAAGGGATAGTTGAGCTTAAAAGGCAAGGTTTCTCCTTAAGCATAGATTCTATGCATGGTGTAGAACAATATAGCTATTAAATAATTGAAACTAAATTTAGTATCCACAACCACCACCATCTTTTGGTTTGCTTTCCCAAAGGTTATTTCTTCTTAGAAGGTGGAATTTAAGATGGAGAAGAGGCATTTGTTTGTCAGGACTGCTCTGTTGGTCCTGTGAGCTTCAATAGAGAGACAATGCTTCACTAATGTGTAATTCATACTTACTTGGTGCTTCCCTGGAGCATCTGATGTGATGTTTAAACTCAAAGAGGGGCGATTTAGATGAAATATTAGGAAGAAATATTTTCCTGCGAGGATGGTGAAGCACTGGCCCAGTTTGCCCAGAGAAGTCCTGAGTGCCCCATCCTTGGAGGTGTTCAAGGCCAGGCTGGATGAGATTTTGAGCAGCCTGATGCAGTGGAAGGTGTCCCTATCCATGGCAGGGGGGTTGGAACTGGATGGTCCTTAAGGTCCCTTCCAATGCAAACCATTCTGATTCAATTCTGTTCTACGGTAGTGTAGCGGGGCACACACTGGAAAATGAAATGAGACTACAGGCGACCACAGAATTTCAGTAAAAAGTACCACTTGCAAATTCTTAAGTCACTTCACCAGGAATGACTTCTGCGTGTTTCTGAAAGGAGATGGATTTTAAGCAATAGCTTGGAATTTTTAAGTCTCTGGGCCTCATACAGGTCCCTGAGCATCTTTAGGACTTGTTACTGAAAAAACAACAAACCTCCTTGTAACATCATACTTTGTTTGCTGAAGCTGGATGATGTCCTGACATAAATCTCAATTTTGTTCCCAAGGCCTGGGCATGTTACAGGACAGTGGTCTGTGTGTGGTGGGAGACAAGCTGAATTTTGTTCGCTACCTTTCCCACTTCCGCTGCATACACAGAGGAGCAGCATTTTCCCAGATGAGAACTACAACTGTCCGCAAGCTGCTGCCCGAATCCTGGGGATTCCTGTGCCCTGTGGACACCCCAGATGGAGAGCCCTGCGGTCTCATGAACCACATGACAGCTTTGTGTGAGATAGTGACAGAGATGGTGCCTGTGACAGACATTCCACCTTTGTTATGTTCCCTCGGTATGTTTTACTGGCTTGATCATTTAATGAAGCGGTCTTTCTGTTTATCTTTCTACTCAGCAAACACGTATCTGGGAAGGATTCTTTAGATGAGGTCACAGTGTACTGTTAGCTTGAAAAGACAAAATCAAGTTAGCAGCCATCAGCACTTAAAGGAGGGTCCCCAAAAGCTGGGGGAGAGGCTCTTTATCAGGCAGTGCTGGGATAGGACAAGGGGGAATGGTTTTAAGCTGAAAGAGGGGAGATATAGAAGAAATGTTTTCCTGTGAGAGTGATGAGGCACTGGCAGGGGTTACCCAAAGAAGTCAAGGATGCCCCATGCCTGGAGGAGTTTAAGGCCAGGTTGGATGAGGCTCTGAGTAGTCTGATGCAGTGGAAGGTGTCCCTGCCCAATTGCAGAGGGGTTGGAGATGGGTGAGCTTTAAGGTCCCTTCCAACCCAAGCCACTCTATGATTCTGCAAGTTAAACCTGCATGTACTGTGCTGCTGCTTAGTAGAATGGAGCACGTTGCTGATACAGGTGTGTCTGCCTTTTGAAGAGTGTAAAGTTCAGTGTGAATGTCTCTCGGCTGTGTGCTGTAGAGTGAAGATGTTTACTTAGCACAGGGGGTTGCACAGTACAAACTCTTAAGAAACTGGACCAAGCAATGACTTAATAATGCTGTTTGTGATTTGAATTAAACCGCAGCTCACTTGTGATTACTACAGTTATGGGAATTCTTATTTCAATCATAAAACTGTGGAGTGGGATAGCTTATTTAGTTGTATGTGTTTTATATTTTCTGTTAAGTAATTAACGGCTTTGCCCTGTAGGTTTGAGTTCTTTGATGTGTCAGAAAACTTCTTGGTGTGGATTGAGGCTTCCTGCAGAAATAACTTCTGTTTTGTTTGTTTTTCTGACTGTTCTTCTACCAACCTCCTTTTAACAGGTGTCACCCCCATCAATGCAACTCCAAGCAAGCCTTACACGGAGTGTTACCGAGTTATCCTGAATGGCTCTGTGGTGGGCTGGGTAGAACAGGAGCTGGCTCCTGAGATTGCAGACACCCTCCACCGTTTCAAGGTTGTATGGTTTAAAATGTTTCTAAACTGAACATACTCAATATAAAGCAATCAAAAAGTGTTTGGAACTTTTGTTTTAAACTTCCATTTATTTTTTAACCTGACCCAGTAAGTTATCTTTGGCTATATTAGAAAAGCCCACTGGAAAACACTGTTTTTCTTATTTATATCTGTATGTTTGGTCTGTTGGTTTATGAAGTCATCATTTTTAAAACTTTTTTTCTTGAAAAGGTTAAGATGAGCATATTCTGTCCTTTTTTTGGTGGAGGCTTTTCCAGGAGTAGTTTTAAAACCTTTTCTTCACCATTTTATAGTAGCGACACCTGTGGTTGGCATTTTCATTGTGAAGCTGTTGGATACAGCTTAACTAAACCAGTGCTGGTTTGTGTTTCTAAATCGGTGTTTCTTTGCAACAACAGATAACACAAGAGAAGAGATTTCCTGCACGGGCAGAAGTGGTCCTTATCCCAATGACAGGAAAAGCCAGTCTGTATCCTGGGTTGTTCATTTTCACTACCCCTTGTCGGATGGTGCGGCCTGTCAGAAACTTCTTCTATGGAAGGAATGAATGGATCGGTACCCTGGAACAGGTGGGGGTTACAAATTTCCTTTATAAGACACTGCCTGTTGCAGAGGTAGCTGGCATCAAAAATGATGTTTTGGAAAAGATTTGTGGAAGGAGCTGAAGGTGGGACACAAGGAGTTTGTGTGAAGAGCTGGAATAGGCAACAAAGGGTTTTCTCATCCCTGCTGGTTGGTTTCTGGTAAACCTCTTAGCTGGACTGTAGGGATCGTTTTGAGATATCAAGGTCTGGTCTCAGTATTAACTCAGTGAGGCTTTTGAGGTGAAGGATTCCTGTCTTGTATGTACTCTCTTATCCTTTGTTACATCACATTCTCCAAATTGCCTGCAGGCAGCTAAGCAGCGGGATTGTCAAGGAATTTGTCCATTTGGAACAATTAAAATGAAAGACAGGACAGAAAATGTGTTACTCCAGTTTTGGTTTTTTCTAGGCTTACTTTTCTTGTGGTTGGTCTGTGGTTTTGGTAGGTACTTTAAAGCTGTTTGGTATTTTCCTTGCCTGCTGATACATTGAGGTGCAGGCAACAACCACAAATAAAACTGAAATGAAGATAAAAAGGCATTGGATGCAGCTTTGTTTTGCTTTCTTGACTTTAGAAGAAGGAAGCAAATGAGAACTCTCCAATTTGATGGTTGCAGATCTTCATGAATGTGGCCTCACTGGAGTCGGAGGTGGTGCCTGGAATGACCACTCACCAGGAGCTCTTCCCTCACAGCATTCTGAGCGTCGTGGCCAACCTCATCCCCTTCTCTGACCACAACCAAAGTCCACGAAACATGTATCAGTGCCAGATGGGTATGTGTCACAGGACCTCATGCTGCAAGTCCCTGGGGAAGGGAAAGGGGAAAAAATCTGATGTGTCTATTCTTGGTGTTCAAGGCCAGGTTGGATGAGGAGCCTGATCCAGTGTTTTGGCAGGGGTTTTGGAAGTGGATGTTCCTTAAAGTCCCTCCCAAGGGCTCTTCCCACCCTCTATTTCAAGGTTGATTAACAGCCCTTTTTATCAGACTGGCTGTCCTCCGGTGGGTAGTTCTAGATTGTTGCACCTCCTTAAGCCCATAGTAAATTCTGTTTGGTTTTTGCCTTAATTTGATGTTACTGCTCACGCGGATGAGGGACAGGCTGCACCAGCTGTAGCAAGGTTGTGGTGTCTGACAGCTGCGCTGCCCACAGTCCCCACAATCAACAGAGGTTAACCTACCACTGACTGCAGTTGGTGCTCTGCAGTGTTAGTGTGAGGTTTCCTTGCCACCTGTGTTCAGTTGGCAACTGCTTTTTTGGCGCTGCAGCTGCTCAGAGGACACTTGTTAGGCATCTGTCACAAGATACTGCAGCAACAGGACAGAGGTTTTCTATGGCAGCTATTTAAACAGATTTATTTGGTTGTATGGAACCAGTTGGGGTAGGATATCTCATAGGGTTATCTGCTGAGGAGCAAGTGACACACAAGAGACAGTGTGCAAGTAGGAACTTAGAGCAAGGCGCATTATTTCAGTAGAATCACTAGCATATTACATTTCAGTAATTATCAGATGACCTTAAAACATGACCATTTCTCCATATTTTACTAGAAGTGCCAATGCACTGTTCCTTGACAGTATATTTACACTACAGAAGCAAACATGCTTTGTCCTGGAACGTGTAAGGTGTGCCTCAAGATAGGAAACTCTGGGGAGACAAAAACACCAAAACAAAACCTGAACCAGACAAACCCAAAAAAACACTGCAGCAGCCTTATTGGAGATTTTGAAATTGCAGAAAAGGCACAAAATTACAAATAGTCCTTATGAAATGCTATGAAAGGAATTGAGAGTTGTGTTTCATAGAAGCTGTTACAACTGGACTTAGGGCAGTTATTAAACTGGAAAGGTTTTAAGATTGGTAATCACTTTACATTGTAAGTATTGCCACCTTCCTTCTTAATGAGATACATGGAAGATGAAACATTGATTGTCTCTTAATTGATCCTGAATCAACCCAACTTTCTTTCTTTGTAGGAAAGCAAACCATGGGCTTTCCAGTCTATAACTACAAGGACCGCTCAGATAACAAGCTGTACCACCTTCACACTCCCCAGAGCCCTATGGTGCGGCCTAGCATGTATGACTATTATGGTATGGACAGCTATCCAGTCGGCACCAATTCAGTTGTGGCTGTTATCTCCTACAGTGGCTATGACATGGAAGATGCAATGGTAAGCTGCCAAAAGGAGGAATCTGCTGTTCTGTAAAGGAATTTGTTCTTAGGGACTGGGAATTAGGGTGATACACAGGAGCACAGCAGTGGAGTGTTGTTACCACAGGTAATGCTGGAGGTACTGACAGTAGAGCAGAGCTCCCTTGTGCAAGGCAGTGGGCTTCCAGCATTGAAAAACGCTGGAGTTGCAGAAGGTTCATGCCTTTGGGAATGGTGAATTGCTGGGAGGCTTTGTTTAGGAAGGCAAGTTAAAAACAAGCATTAGATTGCAATGGAAATGCCTTCTTTGTTGAAGTTATTGGCGAGTATTTAACTTGTTAGGCCTTTGTTTTCTTCTTTTTAGATTGTAAACAAATCCTCTTGGCAGAGAGGGTTTGCCTATGGAAGTGTAATCAAGATGGAGAGCATTGACCTTTCCCTTAAAGCTGGCAAGGCAGGTGATAATTTAGTATTTGGCATCAGACCTGGTGATCCAAACCTTATGGAGAAGCTGGATGCCGATGGACTGCCTTTTGTTGGCTCTATCCTACAGCCTGGGGACCCCTTCTACAGCTTCATGAACCTCAGCACAGGGGAGACCTTCACTGTGTACTATAAGTAAGTAGAGCTCATCCTTCCCAGCTCCGCAGAGCAGGTGGTTAGCAGTCTGTGAGCAACTAGCCCTGATGAGCTGTGGTATCTATTCCTCCTGGTTTTCCCTCTTCTCCCTACATGAAAGTATCCGTGTCTTGAAAAGGAGAGTGGAGTTCCTATTGTAGGTGACTCCCGTGCATGTATCATGGCTTTTCTCTAAGCCAGTGTGGGCTGCAGAACCTGACCTTGGGGGAGGAGACTCAGGCTGGTAAAAAGAAAGAGCTTGCAGAAATGTTTTACTGTCTCCCAAGGACAGTTCCTTGGCCTGTCCCCCACACCTGTTTTCTGGAGCTTTTTGTTAATGGACTCACTTAAGCATCTCTGTCTAAAAACCTCAAGAAACACCAAACAGAAAACCAAACCAAAGTGCCTGGTCCCAAAGATTTGCCTGAAAACCTTTTAAACAGAGTTGTTACAGGACTAAGTGTTCAAAGAGCGTTTTTATTAGCATTGCAACTTCCAAATTGCTAGAATATTAAAATGCATCAATTACAGTCCTCCCTCCCCTTGGAATATTTCAGGGATAAGTTTTGTAAGACTTTTGAACTTTATATGTAAGACTAAGGCTGCCGAGGCTTCCATTGAAATCCTCCTAATCTTTCAGGAAAGGGAAACAAAAATATTGACCAAAACTGATGTGTTTAAATGCATCTTGTACTCCCAGTTGTCTGCACAACTTCAGGCCTTACACGTGTCTCTGCAGCATTAGTAGAGTGAGGACAATGCTGCATAATCATTCACATTGTTAAGGTAAATTAGCCTGAGAAGTGCTTGGGTAGCACAGTTACTGATGTTACTGGGAAAGATGTCATTTATCTATAACAGATGGTGCTGTAGCTGCACTGGGGAGCTGCCATGGACTGGTAGGATCAATTATCCTGGCTGCAGAGCAGGGCTAAGAGATGCAGCACGTGGCTGTGGGGATCTGTAAGTCCAATCTTGTCCTTGTACTTGTGGATCCCTCTTCATTTCTAGCAACCTGTGTTCCTGCTCCCCAGCTCTTTCATGCCAGCCCAGCCTTAGTTCACATTCTTTATCCAGAGAGCCATGTTACCTCTGTGCCATTCAGCTCTAGTTCATTCTTGAGCCAGACTGGATAATTATTTAGGTTCCTACAGAGAGATGAGGATCCCAGCAATCAGCACTGGCTTCTGCCCTCAGTTGGCCCCAGGGACCCAAGGCCCTAAAGGAGTTTTCCCTAGAGTTCTAAGGCTGCATACACGGCTGGATCTTACACATGCCTTAGAAGAGAGGGAGAACAGAAGAAAAGGCTTATAAAGCACAGTTTTACAGTTTGGGGTGGGGTTTTTTTGTTTGGTTGGTTCGTTTTGGGGTTTTTTTATGATGGCCTGTAGCCTGGTTGCATTTGGACATAGCATGATAATGGCTTTAAACAAGATAAAATTATGTACAGGCCTTCCGCAAACGCTGCATCCGTTAGGACATCGGGGAGAAAAAGGAAAGTAAACTTGTCTTAACATGGGACAAAATGTATTTATTCCATACCTGTAGTCTCCAAAACAAGTAGAGTTTCAGCTGAAAGCACTGTAAAAAGTTAAGGCTGCAGCTGGCACCTAGCACATGGAACATCAGGCTGAGGCTTGCTCAGGAGAAGCACACCCCAGAACAAGGCACTTGTTGGCCAGGCTCTCTCAGCTCACACCATGCATTCCTTTCTCCTCTGAACTTTTCTCTCTGCTTTACATGGAACCAATTCTTTGTTTGGGTTTCCCACCTAGATGGAGTGAATTTATCAGGGGCAGGGAGCAGGACTGCTGCCATAACACAAAACAAATGGCACTGGGACACAGTTTGTTGGATAAAGTGGGGTACAGATGAAACAGGTTTAAATGATCTTTATTTTAAGTCATGGCTGGCACATTACCTGATTCCCTGAAATCACAGCTGTGCTTCTAGTGTTAGCAGAAACAAAGGAACAGCAATTGTGTGACTTCAATGCCCTTGTGCAGTCCAATTTCCCTTCCTACTGAATAGTTCTTTCCAAGGGTGGTGGTGTTTCCCCAGCTGTCCCAAGGCATTTTGTGAGACTTAGGAAGGGGTTTGTTTGGCTTTTTTTCCTTCTTCATTTCCCTTTCCTAGTCAATACTTCTTAGCACATCTGACACCTTTGGCATGGTTGTTTTTTCCCTACACAGGAATAAAGAAGTCGGCATCGTAGACAACATCAAGTTATGCAGCAATGACCGCGGCACCGGGAAGTTCAAGAAAGCTTGCATCACTGTGAGGGTTCCCCGAAATCCAACTATCGGAGACAAATTTGCCAGCCGTCATGGCCAGAAAGGTATCCTGAGCCAGCTCTGGCCAGCTGAGGATATGCCGTTCACGGAGAATGGGATGGTACCAGACATCCTCTTCAACCCTCACGGCTTCCCCTCCCGTATGACCATCGGGATGTTAATTGAGAGCATGGCAGGGAAGTCAGCGGCACTGCATGGCGTCTCCTATGATGCCACTCCCTTCACCTTCACAGAGAAGAACTCTGCTCTGAAATACTTCGGGGAGACGTTAGTGAGTGCAGGTTATAACTACTTTGGGACAGAGAAAATGTACAGTGGCATCAGCGGCCTGGAGCTGGAGGCAGAGATCTTTGTGGGAGTCGTGTACTACCAGCGCCTGCGCCACATGGTCTCCGACAAGTTCCAGGTGAGGACAACAGGGCCCCGAGATGCTGTCACCAACCAGCCTGTCAAGGGGAGAAACGTGGAAGGTGGGATTCGCTTTGGCGAGATGGAGCGTGACGCCTTGCTGGCACATGGCACGTCTTTTTTGCTGCAAGACCGCTTGTTCAACTGCTCCGATGGCTCCGTAGCTTACGTCTGCATGAGCTGTGGTAGCATGACCTCTCCTGTGCTGGAGAAACCTCCGCATTCCTCTTCTGTGACAAGCAGCAGAAGGTACTCCTGCTCAGTCTGCAGCAAGGTGGACACCATTGAGGTTGTCCCTGTGCCCCATGTCTTCCGTTACTTTGTGGCAGAGCTGGCAGCCATGAACATAAAAACAATGCTCAAGGTGGAGTAGCTCTGTCCGCAGGCACTGTGAGGCTACTTGGGGGAGAGAGGAAGCGGAAGCGTCTGTTCTTTGTCCCTGTGAATTCCAAGCGTTCAGTCAGTTCTCAGGTTCTTCAAGCATTTGCAAGATTAATTTGATGTTTGTGTTGACGTGGGGCGGTTGCCGAGCTGTACAGTGAGGAAATGCAGCTCTGTTGAAGTTCGTTTGCACCTCCTAAAGGATCAGTGGCTTTTGAGATGTGATGTGGAAATCAAGCAATGTCACTGCTCCCTCCCAGGCTACTTGGTTGAGAGCAGTGAGGGTTCCTTGTTCTCCAAGCGCTGGCTGCAGCTGCAGAGATGAAGAGGTTATAAAACAGCATGAAGTGAATGCTGGAAATGATGAAAAAGAAAAATTTAGTTTTTTTGAAGAAAGATCCTCGCAAAATGTATGCCTTAATGATGAGTCTGTCCTAAAGTGATTGGACATGTTTTGTTTTACTTCAATACATTTGCCTTGAAACTCATGAAGAAGAATGCAGAGAGTTCTGCCACAGGAAGCTGCAGCCTTCACCTCAAGAGACAGAGGTGGCCAAGCCAGGCCCATCCTGGCAATGTTTGGTGTTGCTGAGCACAGTGCCTGTCTCCATGTGGCACAACGGTGGGATTTCCCCTGATGTGTTTCTGTGTGGCTGAAGAGGAAGCAAGCAGAGGACTTTCCAGCCTGGATCCAACCCTAGATCTCAGACTTTGTGCAGCACTGTAAAGCATGGACACTACAGGATGGGAGCTTGCCGTGTCCGTGTCAATGCAAATAAGCCCAGTCCCCTCTAGCAGCAGCCACCCTAATCCCAGAGGATGCCAGCCCTGCTCCCAGAGGTTGCTGTTCCCCATTCTGGAAGATGCCACCCCTGTTCCCCACTCCCAGCCGCGACCAGGGAAGCTGGGAGTACCCGTTCGGCAGCCTTACGCCTCTTGTTAAGAGTTCTTTTGTACGTTTCTACTCCCGTTGTCTTTGGAGTCATGCTGGGGTGCTGGGCGTTGCCGGGAGCGGCTCTCCCAGGGCTTTGTGGGTGGTGGGAGACGGGAAGCAGTTGGGCTGTCCCCAGTAGGTGAGGCCTGAGGGTTCCGCACGCCCGGCGGCTGCTGCCCACTCTGCACCAGCCGCAGAACCTCCACAAAGGAAGCGGATGGCGGCAGCTCCATGGCGGATGGTGGCGGCTCCATGACGGTGCTACTGGGAGGGCGGAGCGGGAAGGGCCGTACCACCAGTGTGGGGAAGGGCGGTACCATTGTGGGAGAAGCTGAGGGGGAGACTCCGTGATGCCAGGTGATGGGTGTCAGTTGGGAGCTGAACCCTCAACAGCCATGGATGTGCTGTGGGTGCTGCTGGCCGCTGCGCTTCTCCCACTCCTGCCCTGTGAGTATTCCCAGAGGGAAGAGGCTTGAGACAGCCCTGCAGGCAGGGGGGAAGGCGGGAGCCACTGTAACTCCAGGTGATGGGCATCAGTTGGGAGCTGAGCCCTTCGCAGCTGTGGATGTGCTGTGGGTGCTGCTGGCCGCTGCGTTGCTCCTACTCCCCATGAGTATTCCCAGAGGAATGAGAGCAGGGAGCCCTACGGGCGGGAGGGAAGGCTGAACATCACTGTGGTGGGTGGAGGATACTGCGCCCCTTACTGCTGTCCCACTCCAGTTGGCAGGGCTGCTGAACCACTGCCCACCCTGGCCCCACCGCTGAGCATGGTGGTGGCCGGGCAGCGCCGGCAGCTGGTGGTCTGCATTGTGAGCGACCTGGCCCCCAGCTCCGACCATGCCGTGTGGATCTCTGGTGGGAACGGCACTGCCCTGCAGTCCTTTGCCTATGGGGCTTCCCAGGAAGATGGTGGCACCATCTGCACCATCTCCTTGCTTCCTGAAGACCCCATGGCTGAGGGGGATCTCGCCTGCCACGTGGGGCCCAACAGGACCTCTCCATCGCACAGCTCCAGCCCCATCCGTGTCACGGGTACGGCCCCACTGCCACCCCATGCTCCCAAGGATGGGGCTGGTATTGCCACCACCCCAACGTGCCAGCGCAGGAAGGGGTTTGCGGCCAGCCCTGCCGCACACCTGGCATTGGCCATGCCACCTCCCCAGCTGCGCTCTTATCCCACAGGCAAGGAGGAGGCTGTAGAGCTGTGTCCCAGCAGCGTGGCTGGTGAGTCTCCAGGTCCTGCCGTGGTGGGAATCACAGTGGCCAGGGAGGAAGCCCTGGTGTGGGTCCCCAGGGCGTGGCAGGGGGTGGGAAGAGGGGATGCGGCTCCATTCCAGTGGGCAAGAGAGGGAGATTGGGTGAGGACCACATGAAGGTGACATGAGGGTCCTGTGGACACGAGGGGGACAAAAGCCCACAATGGGACCTAGGGAGCCAGATGAGCTTCAAGTCCTGAGGATGTTCCTCCTGACCTGAGCTCATGGCAGGTACCCCACTGTCCCAGGGTGTGGGGACAGTGGGGTACCCGTGGTAGGTGTCACCCTGTCCTGTCTGTCACAGTGCCACAAGCCCACACCTCCACAGCTCTGCTGGTGGCCACCCGCCTGGTGCTGCTGAAGGTCACGTTCTCTGATGTGCTCCTCACCATCATCCTGCTGGCTCAGAGCTGAGGGGCTGGCGGAATAAGGTAAGTCCTGGGGGTGTGGATGGTGCCTGGAGTATCCTAGAAAGGCAAAAGGTAGACCCCTGGTTGATGGAGGGAGGGGGAGACAGAATCACTAGGTTGGAGAAGACTCCCAGGACCATCTAGTCCGACCATTCCCATCAACCACTAAACCATGCCCCTCAGCACTTCATCCACCTGTCTTATAAACACCTCCAGAAATGGTGACTCAACCTCCTCCCTGGGCAGCTGTTCCAGTGTCCCATGACTCTTTACATGAAAAATTTAGGTGGCTCTGGGGGGGTTGCAGGATTGCCGCATTTTTGTAGGTGGGGAAGATAGGATCGTGAATTATCCACGAGTAGGGAGGAGGGGACCCTGAATGATGCAGGGATAAAGAGGGGAACCCAAATTATCTGTGAAGGGGGGGGGTGGGCAGGGTGTGAATTATTCAGGGGTAGGGAGAGGGACCCCAACTTATCTGGAGGTAGTGAGGGGGGATCCCCAATTATCTAATGGTGAGGAGAGGACCCTGAATTATCCAGGGAGTAGGGAGGGGACTCTGAATTAGGGGTGGGGAGGGCAGCTACCCAGGGGGATAGAAAGGACCCTGAACTTCTTGGCAGTCCATGGAGGGAACACAAATTACCTGGGTGTAGAGAGAAGACCCCGATTATCTGGGAGAAGGAAGAGACCCTGACTTATCCAAGAGTTGGGAAGAGACCTTGAATTATCCAGGTGGAGCAAGGGGGACATGGAATTATACAGAGGTGGGAAGGGAACCCAAATTACCTGAGAGGCTGGAAAGGATCCTGAATTCTGAGGGGGTATGGAGGGGCACCACAATTTACCTGAGGGCACCCTGAGTTATTCCTTGGGGGGTTGTTAATCAGGAGGAAGGGAGGAGACCCCAAATTATCCAGGGGTGGAGTACTCGAATTAACAGGCCATGAGGGCAGGAGCCCTGATTCCCTGGGGCAGGAAAGGGGTGGTTCATGAGGGACCATGAGGTGAGCACCCCCTCCCCCCCTCAACCCCAGCAGCTTGGATTGGCTGGTTTCGGGGGAGGGGATGAGCACTTGGAAGGACGGGGTGTATTCCAGAAGGGCCTGGACAGGCTGGAGAAGTGGGCCTGTGAGAACCTCATTTGGTTCAAGGCTAAGTGCAAAGTCATATACCTGGGTTGGGGCAACCTGCAATTTCAGTACAGGATGTGATTGAGAGCTGCCCTGTAGAGAAGGACGTGGGGGTGGTGGATGACGAGAAACTTGACATGAGCCAGCAATGTGCACTCACAGCCCAGAAGGCCAACCCTGTCCTGGGCTGCATCAAAAGAAAAATGGCCAGCAGGGTGAGGGAGGTGATTCTGCCCCTCTGTTCCTCTCTTGTGAGACCTCATCTGGAGTATTGTGTCCAGTTCTGGAATCCTCAGCACAGGAAGGATATGGAGCTGTTGGAATGGTCCAGAGGAGGCTACAAGGATGATAGAAGGGCTGGAGCGCCTTCCCTATGAGGGCAGGCTGAGAGAGTTGTGATTGTTCAGCCTGGAGAAGAGAAGGCTCTGAGGAAATCATATAGTAACCTTCCAGTACTTGAAAGGGGCTATGAGAAAGCTGGGCTGGGAGTATTCATAAAGGCTTGTGGTGATAGGACAATGGGCAACGGGTATAAACTGGAGAGGGGTAGAGTTTGACTACACATAAGGAGAAAACTCTTCCTAATGAGGGTGGTGAGGCACCGGAACAGGTTGCCCAGGGAAGCTGTGGCTGCCCCATCCCTGGAGGTGTTCAAGGCTAGGTTGGATGTGGCCTTGGGCAGTCTGATCTAGTGGGAGGTGCCCCTGCCCATGGCAGGGGGTTTGGAACTGGATGGGTTTTGAGGACCCTTCCATCCTAAACCACTCTATTGGCTAACGGGGAGGGACGAGCGCTCTGATTGGCTGGCTGTGGGGGTGTGGGCGGGGCCTTGCCGGGCCCACGCGCTCGGCCGCTGTTGGCCGTCGCCATGGTTACCGGGCGGGGCGCTGGCGGAAGCTCGGCCCCGGAAGTTGGAGCCATGGCGGCGGCGGCGGCGGCTGCTCTGCTGCTGCTGCTGGCGGCGGCGGTGGGAGCCGACGACTCGGACTGGGTGCGTCTGCCCAGCAAGTGCGAGGGTAAGTGGGGACGGGCGGGGGGGGGGCGCCTGGGCCCGGCCTGGGGGCGGTCGCGGCGCGGAGGCGGCGGCCGCAGCCCCGTGCCCGTCCCTGCCGGCCGGGGTCTGGCGCTCGGGGGGCCGGGGCCTCTGCTCCTCACTCGGCAGCCCGCGACTCCCCGGCGATCCAAGGCTTTGCAGCGCCCCAGCGCGGGCCGTGCCCCAGCTTTGCTGTCTGCCGCCGTCTTTTTGCTGTGCAGGGACACGTGGAGCTTGGCAGCGAAGAGGAAAAAAAAGAAGAAATGAAACAGGAGCTCTCTGCAAAGCGTTCTCTGCCGGTGAAGCAGCTCTGGAGACGCTGTGTGATGTCTGAGCTGTGCTGTGGCACCAGAGTAACCTCAGAGAAGCATCACAGCAAGCCCTGACCATGTGCCGCTTCTCTCCCTGCACAGGCTTGGAACCTGGGGTTGAGCTGGGGTTGTTTAGCCTGGAGAAGAGGAGGCTGAGAGGAGACCTCATTACTCTCTACAAGTACCTGAAAGGAGGTTGTGGAGAGGAGGGAGCTGGCCTCTTCTCCCAAGTGACAGGGGACAGGACAAGGGGGAATGGCCTCAAGCTCCGCCAGGGGAGATTTAGGCTGGAGATTAGGAGGAAGCTTTTCACAGAAAGGGTCACTGGGCTGCCCAGGGAGGTGGTTGAGTCACCTTCCCTGGAGGTGTTTAAGGCACAGGTGGATGAAGTCTTGAGGGACTTGGTTTAGTGTTAGATAGGAATGGTTGGACTAGAAGATCCGATGGGTCCCTTCCAACCTGGTTGTTCTGTGATTCTGTGGTTCTGTGTCAACGCACAGCGATAATCGGGGCTGGCATCGGGATAACCATACCCAGCAGTGAGTGCTTCCAGCGTCTGTGGGGACACTGCTACAGGTGTGGTGTGGAGAGGGTCGTCCTCAAGTCCAGAGACACTGCAGGAAGGAGTTCTCCTACCGCCCAGGAAATGGTTGCAGGCAGCTCCAGCCCCTGCTGCCAGAGGCATCTCAGCACATGCACAGCAGCCCCAGAGCAGCCCCCTCGCTCTGTTTTTGCCTGCAG
Source organism: Coccyzus lansbergi (assembly GCA_033558105.1). Classification (NCBI taxonomy): domain Eukaryota; kingdom Metazoa; phylum Chordata; class Aves; order Cuculiformes; family Coccyzidae; genus Coccyzus; species Coccyzus lansbergi. Next base: position 2,680 of record JAUMJK010000606.1, on the reverse strand, counting down.
CACGCCTCTCTGCTCATACCATTGCCTGGGAGAAGATGCAGTGGGTGGCTCATCACTGTCAGATTTTTCCTGCTGGGGCTTCGTCCTTCTCACAAAGTGCAGCTTGAAGAAGAGGTGCCTCCCAGCAAACAGGAGCACACAGCACAGGACAAAGCTGTCTTCAGCCTTCCAGCAGCCTTGCACAAGAAAGGGCTGCACCATGCCTGGCTCCCATCCCTTCACGTTCCCACTTGTAAATCCCTGAGATGTTTCTGTTCTCCTTTTGGTTTCTGTAGCTCTGTCAGACTCTTTGTGACAGAAGAAATAAAGCTTTTTTTTTTTTCTCCTATTTTTTTTTAAAGCCTTATAAGAGACAACATGTGCTGTGTTACGGAGGTGTTGGTGCCGTGGCCTCTGCTGCAGTGGTGGCACAATCCGTAAGCAGCATCTTGTCTGGCCACCCAGCTCCTCAGTTTCTGACATATTCCTTATGTATCCAGTGTGCTGGAGGAACTGTTGTCAGCTGGAATGCACGGTGAGCCACGCCAGGGCTTGCGTTGTGAAAAGATTCCATCCTCTTCCAAGTGGAAGGATGCATCTTATGGCAGGGAGGTTTTGGTGGCTTCCGAGTGGAGCTGGCAGGAAACCTGCAGGTAGAACCGAGGCTGTCTGCCTTCCTGGCTGTCCTGCAGCAGCTGGCAGTGTGGATACGATTACGCCAAAGCCTGGATTCAGGTGTTCCTACTTGAAGGGAGCTCCAGTGGAATTGGTTGAGCCATTCCCAGTTGTTTCTTCGGATGCCTGGGCATGTTTGCTGCTCACAGTGGCTCCTGTGCTCCCATCTCCTGCTGCTTGTTCCCCTCATCCACCTGTGCTTTCCTTTCCGCAGTGTGCAAGTACGTGGCTGTAGAGCTGAAATCCGCTTTCGAGGAGACCGGCAGGACCAAGGAGGTGATTGACACCAAGTACGGCTTCCTGGATGGAAAGGGCTCCGCTGTCAAGTACACACAGTCGTAAGTGAGAGTGGGATGGAGGGGTTTTCTCTGGCTGTAGCTGCTGGGGGAGTGGACAAGCCCCAGCCCTTGCTTGGCCTATGTCTTCCTGATATTTTTTGGAAGCAGGTTTGTGGAGGGATGGGCAGGGACGGGCCAGCCCAGGAGCCATGGAGCATTTTCATATCGTACTGGCTGGGCTGATGCTCCCCGTGCCCTGGCTCTCCCTGGGAGCAGCGCCAAGCCCGCCCTCCTCTCCGTGCAGGGACATCCGATTGATAGAGGTGACGGAGAACATCTGCAAGCGGCTGTTGGATTACAACCTGCACAAGGAGAGGAGTGGCAGTAACAGGTTCGCAAAGGTGAGGCTTGTCCTCCAGTCCCTGGCTCCCACGCATCCCTGTGCCACCGGGGCACTGAACTGGGGTTTGTGCTTACCCTTCCCTGGATCCCCTGCAACTGAGGCCGTGCTGCCTCCCACGGCAGCTGTGGGATCTGGCCCTGGGGGGTGGGCAAGTCTCCGTCCTTGCCTGGTTCACGTCTTCCTGATGTTTTTGAGAGTGGGTTTGCAGAGGGAGACAGACCCCTTGCTACTTGAACTCTGTCCTGGTGATGCTGATGTCCTGGGGCCCCTGCTATCAGCTGGCTCCGATATCCCTGCCATTGTGCAGCCGGTGCTGGAGGGGAGAGCAGGAGGAACACCACTTCATTGGGCAGCACTGTTCTCCACCAGGGAATGTCAGAGACCTTCGAAACCCTGCACAACCTCGTGCACAAAGGCGTCAAGGTGGTCATGGACATCCCCTACGAGCTGTGGAACGAGACCTCCGCTGAGGTGGCTGACCTCAAAAAGCAGGTACGTGGGCTAGCGGGATGGGGATAGAGAGTCTCGGAGGCAGGACCCGGTGCCGGTCCCGCTCTGTCGGCTCGTGTCTGGAGCTGGGCTCTCCCCTCTGCGGCAGTGTGACGTGCTGGTGGAGGAGTACGAAGATGTGATCGAGGACTGGTACAGACACCACCAGACAGAGGACCTCTCCCAGTTTCTCTGCGCCCAACACGTGCTGAAAGGGAAAGACACAAGTAAGTCGTAGCTGGTCCCGCGGGAAGGGGAGAGCAGGGAGGCCCAGCGCGGCGCCTCCTCGCCCCTCCCCTCCCCGCAGGCTGCCTGGCAGAGACGTGGACTGGCAAGAAGGGCGACCTGGCGAGCGTAGGGAAGAAGAAGAGCAAGAAGAAGAAGAAGGGGCGGAAGGAGGAGAGCGAGGCAGCTGCCGCCGCGCTCCCAGCTGCCGGGGAGGCCCTGGAGGACAGCGGGGTGCAGGAGGCGGCCCCCCTGGCGCACAGCCCCGCCGACGAGCTGTAAGCGGCCGCCTCCCCGGCGGGAACCAAAGGAGAAGGGACTCGTGCGGCGGCGGGAGCAGCCGCGGCGCCAGCCTGGGCGCGGCGATCGAGGAGCGGAGCCGCCGAGCCCCCGCGGTGCCCTCCCGGGGACTTCCCGCTGCCTCGGGGCTGGCTCCTCGCCGCGCCAGGACTGTAAATAAATACGTTTTCCCCGAAACCTGCGGGACCTGCTTCCCCCGCAGCGGGCGGGGGCTCCGCCGCCTCTCTGTCCCGCGAAGCCGGCGGGCACAGGGACCCCGCGGCGGGGAGGTCACTGGTGGGCGGGGATGGGCGGGGCCAGGTGGGAGCAGCAATTGGCCGAGCCGTCGGGG